>JAWWEN010048103.1:0-11742 GCA_035582955.1 Sycophila texana
TTCCGTTGCATTACACTTTTCTTGGCCTAGCCCCTGCGCCGTAACGCGACATAAGGAACTTCGTTCCAAAAATCAAATATTTAAATGGTGATTTTGTTTAATGAAAACAGTTTATTAACAAAAGCAACTTAAACAAAAAAACTATAAACAATACTTAATTTAAAAAAAGGAATGAGCTTTGTGTCATAGAAATGCATTCAGTAAGTTTCCTTTATAGAAGAAAGTCAAACTGGATTTATGCAAAAATATGTTTAAAATTTTCAGGGTTTGTACTAAAATTCACTGGTATTTCCTTGAATCCAGAAAAAGAATTACCTGAAAATTCCGGTATTTCCGGTTTGTACAAACCCTAGTAGAGAGTCAAATGTTGAAAAATTAAATTTTGAAATTCGTTACGGGCTTGCCGGCTGATTTGGCAATGAAATCACGTCGACAGCGTATCCTGCACAACTGTGACTTATCGCCGTTTTTTTTTTTTATCGAACGCTGCTGTTGTTCCTGGACGATGGGTTTACAAAGCGCGTATTGAAAAGAAAATTTTCGCTTTGATTTGGGAAGCAGCGTAAAATTGGCTAACGGCACGTCGTACGAACTGCGCAATTTCGATTCTATTGTTTGATTTATGAGCGATAAAAAATATCTTCTGATTAAATTATTACGAAATTTAGTTTAAACTCTAACAACTAAGGCTTAAATTATTTATGTATAACATATGAATTTTAATCTTACCATCCCTCTATCAAATCAATGAAGCTGTTACAATCAAACTCACCTGAAATAAAAGTAATTCTCAAAAATTTGATGAGACCAAGCGCAGGGATTTTGCTGATTATCTTAAACAATCAACTCGTTTACATGTCAATTAATGTAACAGTAATTAAAATCCCGATTCATTTTCGCTGCATCCGTTAATTTGCGCACGATGCATAGAGAAGAGAAGTTTGCTTCATAAAATTCGACCGTCTCTGGAAAACGTCGCCGTGAGCGTTAAATTGAAAACAACCGGTTGGGAGGAAGCTCAGGACGAGTACCGAAGCCCCTCTCCCCCGGGAATATAAGCGTCGGTAATTCAATCGTGGCGTCGGAGGCTATTTTGCATGAAATTACAAATTTACGGAATGCCGAAGAGGAGCCGGCAATCGAATCAAAACTTCGCGGTTACAGCGCAAATGTCAATTTCCTGAGGTTTCCAGCTGACGGCATTTGGTCGGCTGTGAGCGAATAATTTATCGCGCTGTATAAGTTTAAGCATTTGTCCAAATAATCCTTTTTAATTATGCTGGATTTAGTGATTATCGTAAGTCATTTTCAATGGTGGTTTTGGCGAGTACAGTTAGTATTATAGTTACTTAAAAGGAGATCTACAATGAGATTTGTGCACGGAGAAGAGAATGGTAGCATAAAAATTATTGTGCTGTTAGTAATATCTATCTTTGGTTTACGCAATCTGATTGATTAAAATTGCCAACTATAAATAGAAGATTAAATTAAAAAATTTAAAAAAAAATTTATAAATGAATGGTACAATGTATTTGTGGTGATTAACTACATAATCATTTTTGTAAAAAAAAAACTAGATTCTAA
The DNA here is from genome assembly GCA_035582955.1 of Sycophila texana. Lineage (NCBI taxonomy): Eukaryota > Metazoa > Arthropoda > Insecta > Hymenoptera > Eurytomidae > Sycophila > Sycophila texana. Next base: position 1,585 of record JAWWEN010048103.1, read on the forward strand.
GCCAGTCAGACGTTAAAACATAAAATCGTTTTGTAGATATAAATAGTATAGTATAAGAATAGTAATAAATTTTGAATTTAGTATTTACTTTTTTAAACTTTATATTTAAATTTCTTTTGTTTTTACTTGATGTCTGTATAATATTTTCTTTATAAGCGATCGAATTTTATCAATTTTTAACTACAATTTAATGTGTACATTTAGAAAGTTTAAAAAAAATTCAAGATTTTTTTACCAGTGATCTGGTCAAATAATATTACCAAATCAAAACTTGCAATTCGTACTTTCTACTAATATTCTTTATTTTTTCAGAGTGCCTACCAAATAGCGAGTATCAAATTTAACGCTGCCAATGTAATACAATTTAACATAAAACTTTCAAAAATTTTAATTCAACACCTACGTGACGAATGATTTGTTAAGCTTTACATTTTTTTTTCATAAAATGTTCAAATTTGTTAATAAAAATATTGACGTATTGCAGCAAAATAACTGCCTGCGATTTCCTGTGTTATTGACGTCACCTGCCAGTTGGGACAGTAAAATATGGCGGGCGAACAGGTACGCCTTTACGTGCAGGTGCAAAAGAAAACAGGCATTTGTGCGAAAACACGTTTGAGCGACATTATTGAGTATTATTATTTCTCGGTAACAATTTTGCGCACGGCTTTATACTGCCTTCTTTCATGATATGCGTCCGCACACTTTTTTTTCAGGAAAATACGTTATTTTAAATGTAAAGTATAAAATAAATTATTTTACAAAAGGTAATAGTTTCAACGTCATTAATTTATCACGTCTAGCGCATAAATTATCTACTTTTTCAACGCAAATAATTCCAGTTAAATTTGACATTGACATTACAATTTATTCTTATCCGAATATGCAGCCATCGGGAATAAAAAGTTAAATTAACATAATCAATACCTAAAGAGCAATCACAACGTTCCAGAACCCAGTACAACCCATCGATCGCATCTGAACACGTGAAAGTTCGTACAAACCACGCCATCGACTAACCTTATCATTCAACTGCTGAAGTAATGAAAAAAAAAATAAATAAATAAATAAAATAAAATAAAATAAAATAAAAAATTATTTTAACGAACTACACAGTGTAGAATAAATAATACAGGTATATTTTCCATACAGATCTACAACTCCATGCATTTGCACCCTTGTACAGATTGTCCTGAAAATTTTTCGCCGGCTTGTCAATCTGCTTGAGGCTAGAAAAAGTTCTTATATACTTTTTATACTTTTCGGTCTTGCGTGTGTAAAATTTTGCAATCGATTTTGATAACATAATTTTAAACATAATAAATTCGCAACAGTGAATTTCAGGTTTTTCAATTAAGTTTTTCCTGCATTTGTTTAATACATTAATTTTGTAGTAGTAGTAGTAGTAGTAGTAGAAGTAGTTCTTTATTTCAATTACATTAATTTTGTATTACATAATTTATTTGTATAATATGTTAATATATTATATTGCATCGACACCCAGTTTATTTTTTGTAAAAAATTGCACGTTCCAGATAAAATCTACACGGACGGACAGATGAGAAATCGAATTAACAATAATGATTTAAAAACAATAATGATTTAAAAACAAGGAAAAATCAAAGGAAAAAAGTAGTGCGTTCAATTCTTAAAAAGCTCGCGACGGAGCTGGGAGTATCACGTGCGGGGGCGGTTGGGGGTATAGCCACGGCGACGTCCTGACGAAGGTGCCGAGGAAAGGTAGCCTCCATCTGGGAAATAATCAATAGAGAACGAACGCGGCCTGCGGTCAGCCCCTGCAGGATAAGCGAGCACGCGACGCTGTCCGCTATAGTGAGTGCACTGCCGGCCGCATGCTAATTTTGCGATCAACCCCCTCAGAGCGTAATATTGGCAAGGTCTAGCTAACTCGACTTTCTTTTACCCGGAAAAGAGGTACGAAGCTTTATTTTTCATTAATTTTTTTCATTAACTTTTTTTCTTTATTAATATATTTTTTTTCCTTCTTTTGTGGATTAGTTTGGAACATTCAAGGAGAGGAGGAGATCGATTGGCTAAGGATTTTAAAAAGGAGCTTAATACTTTTACACTTGTTCGTAACTACAGTGTGGTAAATCATGAATAAAAAATTCGAGTGCATGAAGATAAATTTAGAGTAAATATTATACAAATTGTTTTCGTAGTAAGTGTATGGACTATTTTTTATTTACACATTCAATTAAACTAATAAATATTGTTGATACTACTGCAAGAAATGTAATTCTTTTTTTAATGAAAATTAATATTTAATGTAATAATAGTTATATAATTTGTTAAATAATTATCTAAAATTTAGCCAATTGTATGATCAACCAAGTTTTTCTTGTTTTTACTGCATATTTTATCAAAGCGCAACAGGAAAATTTATATAGATATTCAGAACAATTGATACCGCGACATATTGCGAAGTTGTTGTAGTAAACAAAGTGGTTAAATTTAATATTAAAATTATGTTTTATGAGAATTCTCGGGTAAAAATGAAACAGCACTGTGACTTTGCGTTAAAATGTATTGATATTGTTAACATATTAATTTAAATAAAAATTTCAAACATCATTTGCAACTAATGCTGTTATTATAAAAAAATCCATGGTTATCGTCAAAACAGCGATAATTTTTACTATGAATTTCTCTCCATGTAGATTATTGTTTTCATGCCGCCTATTGTTTCTTGTCGTTTTCATGGAAATTTCAAGGCCACAAAGGTATAGATATACGCAGGGGCGAATTGAAGGCAAAAGTGGTATAATGTAAAAGCAACTTTATGGTAATTAGGATCAGATACAATCAAATGTAAATTGGAGACCTGGAAATAAACTCAAGGACTCCTCGGTACGTTCTAAGGACGTACCTTAATGTTTTAGAGAATTTATTTTATTTCTGGTATCAAAAGGTTCGCCCAGTGATGTAACTCGCCTATGGACTTAGTCCTTATACATCCTCAGACCATAGTTGAAAATTATTTTATGTGAAAAACGACGCAGTCGAACTTCTGAGGTAGTCGTAAATAAATAATTATCCTATTAAATTTAACGTTTATTTTAATTGTTGCACAGTAAATGAATTAGCAAGAAACGCCGCGTTATTGTCGATTGTAATAAGAGGGAAACTGAATTTGCATTATTATGCCTGTGAAAATGAGAAATAAGGAAAGTAATGAAAAGCCTAGAAAGCAATCGTAAAAAGTCAATTTAAAAATGTTGCCTTTAGAGTAGCGGCTTTATGATGGTTTGGCTTCATTTAAAAACAAAAAGGTAATCACCATTTTCTTATCGTTAAGGTTTTAAAAGGTGACCGATTCTTTTCAACTATGACATTAAACGACTGTCTTAAATAACACTTATTAAGTAACAATCAGTCTTTCGACGGCACGATTGTTTTACTAGGCTTAAATTAATATTTGCATGTGTACAAGTTGTTTACACACTCTGAATTATGATGAAAAACATGGGTATAATAGTTAGTCATCCTCTTCGGTCTATTTTAATCTACATTTGTCTACTAAATTTTGAATATTGTAGATAGTCAGGGCATCATTTATTTCTGACATATTTATAATTAAAATAGTATTTCTAAACAAAAAATTCTACGATTAATCAAATTGAAAATATTAAATGCAGGTCAATCAGTTTTGAATTTTGGCGCCAATTGGCCGGAAATTTAAAATGAACTTCTTAAAATTTAATTTTCTCAAGTTCCTTTTATTTTTAAAGAGGATTTTCAAAACGTTCTGTAACACTATTAATATAAAAGTTCAGCCAGATTCACAAGTATGTTAATTTCACGCTTCTTTAAACTTTAAAATATTATTCTTTCTAAAAACAAAATTAAAGGAAAAAACCTCATCAAGAAAACAAGAACACTCACACTCGAGTCAAAGAGTTTGCCCCTCTATTCAAGCTAAAAATTTTCCTCCTAATTCAGAAAACAAAAGGCATCGTCGCAGTTACGTCACGTTCCGCACGTCAGACGGTGCACTAACAATAAGAATAAAGGAACTCGAGGTCCACTCCTGATCTCGAAAATATCCGTACGAGCACTGCTGCTTTAATCTTCACACATTCGCCCAGAAGCGAATAGAATTCGCGCGATTCTCGGTGGCGCGTGTCCCCGATGGATTGTGTATATCAGCCTCGTAGGAGGTCATAGTATTCAGTAATTGCATTATTGTTTCGTAATAACGAGTCGGCGTGCAGCTGGCGCCGGAAGTGCGTGAGCCCTGCCGGGTCCGCTGGGAAAGTTGGGACGCGTCGACGTCCGTTTTATAGTTTTACCGTTAGGCCTTCGGGAGTGAAATTACGAGAAATATTATCTCTCTCTCTCTCTCTCTCTCTCTCTCTCTCTCTCGAGCTTTTACCGATGGAAATAGTGGGGTAATGGGTGCCGGTAAATTTGACTTCTTGGATGTGATAAATGTTTTTTTAAACGCTTTAATTATTCTGCAATATAGTTTATTCTGTATTTGTACCGAGAGAATTTTCTGGTAAAAATTGCGGCAAAGCTCTCCGTAAAAATTATGTGAAAAAATTTATTGATCCCAAGAGGGTTTGCAAGCTCCAGTGTCCATCAACCAGTGGAAGAGTGTACGGAAAAATTTTAATCTCGAACAATTGTGACGTTTTATTATTTATAAAAGAAAAGTTCTAATAATTACATGGATTTTCCCGTAAAAATGATTAAGCTTTGCCTGCAAATTCCGGAGCTTTCCTTATAAAGATTACGGAACTGTTCTTGTAAAAATTAAAAAGTTTCGCAAACTGATCAAGATGCAGATTAAAAATTTCAGTGGTAAATGTAGCATCGATTATTATTTGCAGTTAATTAACTATAAGTGTAATATTCTATATATCTCCACACTCGAAAGCCTATTGAAATTTTTTTTTTTAAATTCATCAAATGTTTATTTTTTTCTATGATGCAGGTGTTTATACAATCATCTTCTATACTTATCTTTTAGGTCAAAAATACTTAAACTGAGGGCATTGTATTTTTCAATAGGTAAACTTAAATTTCTTACTTATTCTATGAAATGAAAGTTTAAACGTTTAACGTAAAAAAATAAATAAATAAATAAATAATTGTAAGAGTTGAATGTATCGTACAAAAAAAGTAGACCAATAAAAGATTTTAATGTTCTATCAAACTGCAACTTTAAAAAAAAAAGGTTGATTCACAGACAAACATAACGGTTGCTCGATAGACGCCCACCTCACCTTGACGAGGTGTTTGAATATACCGTTTTGTTGGCAATAAAAGTAAGCAATTTCAAAGCGCGCCGCATTGCATTTGCCGCTCTCGAACACAATCGCGTTTGCGTCAGTTAAAGTAAAAAAAAAAAAAATTTACATCGGACACTTTCATCCGCTGTATAAACAAGTGCAGCAGTCAAAACGCAACTGGCTTTTTCAAACGATGCACTTAGACTGCTCTATAAAATTCGCAGTGTCGCGGCAAACCACAGATCGCCACTTGCATCGTAACGACTGAGAAATACAGGAAATTTCTCGATTACGTAAGGCTATCGAAAAAAGAACAAAAAAAAAGGTGCTGCCAACTGCATTGGCACAATGCTTTATCATAGAGATGTCAGCATCTCTAAAAAATAGTGATAAATTGAAAATTTCCAAATTTTTGAAAATAAAACATGAAGCTCAAAACGATGAATACAAAACCTCCTGAATTTCCAAATTAATTTTTAATCCATTTTCGACAGACAACATTTGGTAAAAAATAACGTTCTAAATCGATACTTTATAATTAAAAGCTTAAAAGTGGGAACGACATACGTACACACAGACATTTTTTAAAAAGTACTTTTTTGATCTTTCTGATCCTAAATAAGTACTTCTACGTGAAAATCTGAAGATCGAAAAATTTTGGTACAAAGCTTTCTCTATGAGGAAGCAAAAGCATCGTTGACAACATTTTATTACACGTGAAGAAAAATACTCTACTCAAAATTGCAATAGTCAATTTTTACGTGCTTACTGAGAATAGTACACTAATTTCTTTGTAAAATTTACTGCAGTTTATTTGAAAAATTTTGCTGTAGATCTTACAAATTTTACAGAAAAAAATAATGCATTTTTCCAATAACGTAAGTCTCTGATAACAATAAAGACTGACTGCTGGAATTTTTAATAAATTTTCTCCTCCTTTCTCTCCGTGGCAAAAATGCCTGTATGGTTCCAAAAAAGAATAGAATTGAAAGCACGTTGAAAAAACACCGGAAAGAAAGAAAAAACAGAACATCGACAACTACAAGCTACATTTTAAAAGTGAACTGCAAATGTAATCGTAAAATCTCCGCAGTTGCAGTCATCTTGGCATGACAACAACAAGAATAAAAAAAGGAGGCAAAACAATGCATAGCGGCAAATTTATCTGTTAATACGCCTGGAGAAAGACAATACAGTGTACCGTTGTGTCTCGAATTGCGCAAATTTCGCGCTCTTAAATATCCGCCGGCGTCTTTTGGCGTCGACGCGACATCTGCGGGATTTCTATTATCAGCGCGCGGCAGTACAACTGTTTCCACGCTCTGACATTTCGCGCCTCCTCGCAGCTCTTTCCTCTCTCTCTCTCTCTCTCTTATAAATAATTTTTAGTTTTACAACTATTATAAGTGTTATCAAAATATTTTTATCAAAACTAACTTTTTTACGATTTAATTTATAAAAAAAAAGTCCTGCTACTTTATTTATCTCAAAGATCCTTTAACTTTATTTAATATTATTTTAATATTTTATTTTAATAATATTTTACATAAAAAAGACTGATTTCAATATTGCATTTGTGTATAATATAAATTTTTGTTTGTCTAAACGAAAAATAAATAATTATTTATCTATTTCTCTCTCTTCTAATTGACTCGCCTTACTATCCAAATATGAAAGAGTGAAATTCAATGTACAAAAAAGTGAATATTGACTCCATTTCAACGTTATATATAAGTCGTTCACTCTTCCCAATAAGTGGACGAATTATAACGTCAAAGAGTATAATTTTTTTTCACTTTTTTATTACCGAGGCGGTCAAAATGAAAAGCTATCCCTTTTATTCGACGATTTATCGAGCGATAGCGTCTTGCGCGATTCGCGAGAGAAAAGGACTTTATAATTTAAGTATATACAGCAATTCGTCGCTTTTACCATGGCGGTTTTTCCCAATTGTCGTTGTTAAGCTTTATATGCCTCTATTCCGCCGCGAGTATCACGCTACATTTTTTTCCCACAATTCTTTTGTTCCCCTCATTATCGCGCTTTATTTTCCGTTTTTTTTTCACGAGTATATGTATAACTTAAATACTTTTTTTTAGGTCGACCGAAGTAATGTGAGCGATAGGACACGTAACTGTTTGATTCATTAAAGCGCTAATTATCAGTGTATTATCATCTATCCACATTTTAACTTAAAAAAAAGACCACTTTTTTCAATGTGCAGTAAATTTATAAACTATTAATCGTTGCAACAAAATTTTGCATAATAAAATTAGTTGAATCCTGATGAATTACTTCAATTACTTAGATATAGACTAAACAGTCGTTGATAATATAAAAGTCACCGGTCTATAATCTATACGAACAAAATAATTGTAATTACTACATAACGTCAGTTTTTATTTCACTTTAAAGGTAGCCAGAAAAAATGAAAATAAAATTTTTATTGTTATAGTGCACTTTTAGGTTTCAGCATTTTTCCAGCAATATACTTTATCAAAAAGCGTATTTTTGATTGCAAACCGAAAATCAATTCTTCGCATAACTCAGAATATTTTTCTAATTTAAAAATTTTATTCCTTCTTTCACTGGCGTTTCTTAAATATATCGCTAAATCACCTTGTTTCACAATTTTACTTCGAAGAACTTTCAAGTCCCTTGAATTATTGAATAAACAAATAAAAACGATAAATAAATTATTACCATACGACAGCCACCAACACAAGCCGCCAGAGTGTACACTCATTTGAAAGTACAAAACTTTCGTCTGTTTATTTAAGTTTCCAGTGGGTGAAGTTCCCCCCCTTTTATGCCTTTGTTCCCGAACGACTGTTTTTCTCGCGGTCCTGGGCGCTCGCGGAGCCCCGAAGAAATCAAGAGACGCAATGATCCCGAGCGGTGATTCGGCAATAAAACGAGAAGCGTTGAAAAAACACTTTAAACCGCGCGGACCTTTTCCCAAGCTCATCGGCGTTTTTTCCGTCCGAGAGAGCCGCACCGCGGGGAAAAAGCGCGCGGCTATTAGAGGGACAAAACGAGCAGGCGGACGAGAGCGAAAACGACACTCTCCGCCAGCTGGCATAAAAGCTAAGGACGAGAGGCAGGCGGCAAAAACGTTCGAAAGAGCAAATGAACGCCCTTTTGAGCTTTGATTCTTCTTTCTTTCTCTTTTTCTTTATTATAAAATTTGAATTTTTGTTGGTTTTTTTTTGTTTTATTATTTTAAATAGGAGAGTGAAATACTATTTTACTATAGGAGAGCAAAATACTATTTTTTTACTATAGGAGAGTAAAATACTATTTTTACTATAGGAGAGTAAAATACTATTTTTTTACTATAGGAGAGTAAAATAGTATTTTACTCTCCTATAGTAAAAAAAATAAGTAAAAACAAAATAAAAATAAAGAAAATAATTTATGTTGCTTTTGAACTGCAGACTATATGCTGGATTGTTCGATATTTTTTTATTGCGTAAAATAAAAAGTGCGATAAAGATTTAAGGTTCACGATTCTATATCTATAATTTATTTAATTCTTACCAATTATGCCTCGACTAAATCATGGTAGCTTTTAAAGTCAAACTCACCTGAAACAAAAGAGAAATATATAATAAATAAAAGTGCATCTAAAAAATATAGATCGTAGAATATAATTTATATTCAACTTTCAATTTTACATTTAACATTACACTGTTAAATACATGTAATAAATGATTTGTCCAATTTTGTGTGAAATACAAAAGAAATTCAGTACAAAATGTTGTCCCCCCTTTAAAAGAATAACAGCAGAATGTTATGAAATATTTTAAAGAAGAAATCTGATTGGCTAGAATAACTTTCTAGTTGAGTGGCGCCAAAATTTAAAAAGGTTCGTCAATTATAGAGATAGATTCATTAATATATAGAGTAGTCAAATAATTTCAAGTTTTTTAATTTTCTAATTATTCTGGAATTTATATTAATCATGTATATTGTTAATAAAAAATAAATGCCAGTCTGACTGATTACCTTAAACAATTTGATCGTGCGATGCACGAGTATTTATTTTGCTAGTAAAGTAAAATCAATATTTCACTTATTCTATACTTTACATTCCGTTGTATATATCCAAATACACACGATGTAATCAACAAAATCCAGTATATCTCAAAAAGTCAATAAAAAAATCGCAACGTTGGCGCACCAAGCCGTCATAAAAAGTCGAAAAACATTGAAACTCGAGCAGCACTGACTCGCGCAAACCGACTAAACCGCCTTAAACTAATCGAGCACCTGCAAAAAATGGCACACCAATTAAAAGGGATGAAGCCGCGTCCGCGGAGGGCCGGCGAAGGTTAAACCACCGGGGCCTTTCGAGCTGGAGGCGGTGTATGCAAGCGGCCCGCGCAAAAAGCACCGCAGTCGCCGACTCCTTGAATCCGAGCTTCCGGCCACCGTCGAGGTCTCCGGCGAATCGCGAGTGTACTGCGCCTTCTCCCCTATGTTCTGAGCGCGTGAGGTGAAAAAAAATTACGCAAATATGTGCGCGCCGCGAAGTAAGCGATTGCGAGAGCGAGGGATCCCCCTTGCGCGGTTTTACTCGTTGTAAACGATGGAGGAATGTCTGCGTTTGCTGGGAATGCTTCTTAATCTGCTCGGGGACGATTAAAGGCTAAATTGTTCCGGAATCGCGAGCAGCTTTGAAAAAATAAATGGATTGTTCATTGTTTTTTTTTTGTAAATTTACGCGTTTATGTAAATTTACAATCACTCGTGTAATCACTGAGAAAAAAATATAGTAACAGTTACTAGAAAGTTACTACATTTTCTAGTAACATATGGCGCACACTAGAAGTGATAGTAATCAGTACCATAAAAATTATTGTCATTGTTACTATTATTACAGTAACATTTACAAGAA
>JAWWEN010048114.1:0-11741 GCA_035582955.1 Sycophila texana
AACTTGAATAGCAGAGTTCTGAATTGTTATATACTCCGGTTTCCAAAAGTTAAAAGTTTTGTGGATTTGCTCATATACGATTTTTTTACATACCCACGCCGAAGTTGCCAGCTTTTCATTCCCGCGCCGGGATAAAAATAGGCACTTTTGGCGGGGGTATGTAAAAAAATAAATTAGTCACTTACACTCCAGAGCGACTCTCTCACCATCACCGAGAATACGGCACAGTAGCAGCATAACGCATCCTCTCGAGAGCCTCCCGTATACGCTCCGCGACAATTAATCCGTTTTAACGGCCCGCGCCGGCTAACGGTGCCGCGACTCCTTTTGTGCAGAGGCGCCTTTTCTGCCTCGTGCGCAGCGCGGGAAGTCGTCTTTTTACCGCACGTTACCTGAGCATTTGACATAGCCTCATACACGTACATCTACAGATACATGCACACAGATACTTATACCCAGATACATACACACAGATTCGTACATACAGATACACACACTCAGATACGTACACATAGATACTTACACACATATATACGTAACACAGATACATGTGATATATACACACATATGAATATAGTACTTATACTTATACTGTATACTTGTTATTACTTTTGTAACCTTCATATTTTACGTACTTTGTAGAGAGAATATTTTTGGGGTATTTCCTTTTCTTTTTAAAAGAGATTTACTTTTAATTCGTGCAAAAGTTCCTTAAATAAGAGAAAAAAAAGTTTAAAAGGAAAAATGTCCTTTAAAAAATGGAAATTCTTTATAAAGTGTTCTCCTTGTGCATACCGAGGATTCAGAGACACTTTTCGCATCCTACATAGCATTTCAAATCTTGCGAATAAAACAGAGACGACAAGTGGGAAAACTTTTGTCAAGTGCCATTTTTATAATTTCACAGTAATATACTTATCATATTTTCAATCTTAATTCTTTACTTCGTTCATTACTCTAGTCGACAATTAAATAAATAAATTATGAAGCTACTAAACTGGCCGTTTATTTCCAAACTATCTGATCAATTGAAGATCACTTCTTATGTTAAGTCCAAGAATTATAAAAAAAAAAAACAATAATTCGAACCCGAATTACAAAAAAAATTAGTTTTAATTAAAAAATGAAGAATACATTTTTCACAATTCAATTTCCACTCTTGATTTTCATTCTCGAAAATGTACGATGAATATATATATACTCTCTTCACTGTGCTCTCACACACTCTCCCTTTGTCCCTCTCGCGTCGCCGCAAGCTTTTTACGGCTCTTTCTACGCGCGGCCATGCGCATTAAACAGCGTTACCTCCTGTCCTTTGTTCGAGTCCGCATTATTATTTTTTTTTTTTTTTATCTTTCCCTTTGCGGGCGTGGGTTTCTTCTCGAGCACCAAGAGTGAATGAGAGAGAAAGAGAAAAAGGGGAGCGGGGGGTGTGGGTTCATCGGAAATATCGTGCGATTTTTCTTTTTGCCAGGCTGATGAGGTACGCGTGCTTAAGGAGCGAGGAGAGGTTGTCTTGAGGATTGCACTTCCGGGTCACGCGTTTTAATGGAACCGCCGTACGTGCCCCGCAATATTAAGCGTGAAAATAAAAGGAGCGTGGTTTTGGAGCGTGAGCCTTTCGTTTTATGAATGGGAGCCTGCTTAGAGAGAGTACGGCTGCCAAATGAAGCGTGATGCACTAATGAATTATTTATTATTTTATGTTTTGTAGTATAATTTTAATGTTATAATTATTGTATTCTATATATAAAGGACGTTGTATAGAAATTAATTATAAATTAATATTATAATGAATTTTCAAAGGCAAGCGACTGTGACACATTTTAAGTAATTCGATATAAAATACCAATGAAGGCTTTACATTTCAATTATTTTCTTGCCTCGGTGTACCTGTACAAGAAATATTTAACCAGTTTAAACAGTGACACGTGGAAAACGTGTATCCGAATCAAGAAATAGTTACATAAACTAACCTACTTACGAGAATGTAAAAGCCTCAATAACAAAAATTTCATTTCAAAACTCAATAACTAGTTTTGCCGACTACCCGTAAATTCATTGCGGAAAAAAGATCAACATTAAAATCTGAAAGAGCATTCCCCAATCTCCTAAACAGATTGCAAAGGAACTCGATCTTACAAAAAAGAGAAAAACGCGTCATATCCTCTAAATCGGCAATGCACATAATAGAAGATGTAAGTATGCCCTCAGGGTCCCAAAATTTCTCTCAAATTTTGTAGGTAGAATAATTTAAAAAAAAAAATTAATGAACACTCGGAATTTCGACCCTTAGGGCACAGCAAAAAAAAATAAAAGCCGTTATTCACAAATATAAGGAAAATATGCGTTTACGAAAACGTCAATTGCCCGCCAACTAAAAGTTGCATAATATCTTATGATGAATTAAAGTAGAGAAGAATATAAGAATTTACAATTTAAAATGTTTCAAATTAAAAAATCTTCGTCACAATTATTAAAAATCATACGTATGATAATTTATACATATAGTAAATTTCAATTAATCACAATTTATTAGCAATAAATAACACTTTTACACTTTCATTATTGACGATAAAATATTATTTTTCTAAATTTGGCAGAAGTAAAAACCCTAAGGGCGTAAAGAATAGACTTTTCCAATCGAATTTATTTCATAATTTATTCTTTAAATGACAAAGTCGTTTATACGCGCGATTTTCCCGGAGGACATTCTAAAATAATTAAATTCATCCGAGTGTACCACATATCTTATATACACCGAATTTAATTCTTCTCAAGGCAACGCCGTCCGAACCGTCGTACGTCCAAAACACTAAAAAAAAAAATCCCATGCCATTCCCTGCGCGTGAACGTTCGATCAGAATTAAACTCTTCCGAGTGTACACATAAAGCAGTCGATAACCGATCGACCCATCGGCGAAAACTACGTCTATCTCTTTAAAAAAAAAAGCAACAAGAAAAAAATCCAAGCCTCCCGATCCATTCCCCCCGATACCCGTCGCGAGCAGGCAACAAGTTAGCCGGGTACTTTACTTAGAGCGCCCGAACTCCCGCAGCGGCGTCTCCGATTTTTCTCTCCCGATTACACAACCATCACTTACGTAAGCCCGCGGTTTTCCAACAGCGTCGCCCGCGGATGGCGAACCCGTTCGCCTCCGGCTGGAAGAAATAAAAAAAAAAAGACACCGAAGTGAGGGGCGAAGGGGGGAGGCCCAATTACCCGCGGGGCGGTGCATCGGGGGATACAGAGTCGACCGTGAACTCGAGCGGCCGAGTTGCGCAATACTGAGCTTTCGCCGAGCTTCGGCCTTTTTTTTCTAGTCTACTATACCTGAACTCGCTCGCGGTGATACGCAGACCTGCAGCCATGCGGTCGCCCTGGACCGGACTTACAGTCGAGAGCCTATGTTTGGACGCCCGGGAGGCTGTGCAGTTTCTCACGCGCGGCCCGCCGTATACGGTCGTCTCTTTCTTTATTTTCTTCCTCTTGTTCTTTTTTCTGCTTTTGCTTTTCAGTGCCGCGCGGGGCATCTTTATGACGGAGGATGCGCGGAGGGCTATTAGGAGGATTGTAAATTTTAGAGAGCGCGCCGCGTTTGTTAGGCGAGATGCGCGAGGATCGATTGTAGTCTACTCTGATGCTTAGGTCTGTTTGCTGATCTTTCGACTGAGATTTTCATTTATGGGATATTCTTTTAATGGCCAAGTGATATGCGACGAAAATATTTCGTTTTAATATTCAACGTAACGGTGAGTTTGCTTAAACGCTCATCTGATGTTTGTAAACGTAAATAATGTTGATGAGATTACAATTTTTATAATTAAATAAAGCATGCGATTTTTATACACACAACAAACAATTTCTTTAAATTAACGAAATATTTAATTGAAAATGTACTATTGGCTCAAAATAAATTCAGATTTAAAGAAACTTGATAAATATTTAAAGAAATATTCTATTGAATTTATTATTTTTTTTCATTATACAATTATATCAAAAATCAGCAATCCAAAAAATTTTGTTCATGGATATTCATTTATTTCCTTGTTTTTTTTTTAATGAGCAATTATTCGGTAATGTTGAGATCAAGTGGCCAGTCTGTTAAAGATTTGCTGAGAAGATTGAAAAAAATTACGACTTTTCTGAGTAGTTTTTATAACGCAGAACGTTGATCAATTATTTCCAAGATTACTAACCGGTACTTCGTGTAATTACTATTTTTACCAGAAAATTCTCTTCGTGCATGCATGAATATAATGGTGGATTTAAAAAGATATACAGTAATAATAAAGATTTTTCTGAATAAAAAAGACATTTTCGTTCTACTTTAAAGTATAAGGTAGGATCAAGAGATGCAGTTAAAGGAAATAGAATGTAAAAGTCTAAAAGAAAAATAATAATAATCTTGAAATGTCCAATGCAAGATTAAAAGAGACAGAACGTTAAAAAGAAAACCGGCATAATCCAAGTTAGATTTAAAGTAAAGGAAGTATTATAACTTTACTTGAACTGTGATATAACAGGGTATAATTGTAACTATAGTTACTACTTTATTGTACAATAAAACGCAAAAACGTGAATTGCACTAGAAAATGAGAATGACAGAACTTTTCTACTATTAACTTGCGTGAAATTATTTTTTATGACAGTCGCACTTTTACGATCTGAGATTTCGAATGATTATGTTTCTCTTTGTTAATTAATTTATGCTAAAAAGTTAAATAAAAGAAAATGCGAAATAATTTATAAACAAATAAAAATATGATACTAAGCTTTCTCTCTTATTACGTAAATTTCTTATCGAACAAATTAAAATAATAACTATAACAAAATCAAATACATGCACATTATATATACTCGATAAAATAACTCTCTATTTAACCGTTAAACGTTTTAACATTTAAATTTGTAAATACTTACTTTTTTATGATTTTTTTTTAAATACAGTCACTGACCGATCGTATATAATCGGAAAAATAGTAATTCGCACAAGATAATTTCCCCGAGCGAAAAGAAAATCTTACGACGCTTTTAATAGCATTTTATAGGAACATTTCCAAGTGGCAGTTACAACCGTTCGCCGTAATTTATTCACCAGCTTAGTAAACTTTTACCCTAAAATTGCGTAACGTTAATTTAGCCAAACTAATCCCAAGCGCATTTATCTTTTTGCCCGTAACGCACTCGACAAAACAGAGATTACCAGAAAAAAAAAACAGCCATAGATCTTGTAAAATGCAATGATAAATCATTTCGCAAAATATAAATAAAGCAACATAATAAAACGAGGATAATCCATTAACTTTCACGTCACCAAATCATCCAGAAAAAAATTTCTAAAAAAAAGGAAGGTACATTATACCCTGAAACGACTCCAAATACTCCTGCGATCGTAATAACCGCTAAACATCCATTAGACTTAAAAAAATAATGAAATTAAATTGACCAAAGAGTAATTACCCATTAAAAAAAAAAACTATACTCAACAGATTTCCTCGAGAGCAGCAGACTCTTCCCAATCACTTTTACTTCACGGACTACGAGCGCCATAACGCCGAAATTGCCGCGTTCCACTTGGACAGGTGAGTATTCTCCCTTCCGCTACTCTAAAGAAAAAAAATATAAGGAACGAATAGCGAGTACCAGACACGACGAGAAAAAAAGGAGAAAAAAATAAACGTATATAAATGAATGAAAAGGGCCGCGACTTTGCATGCGTCTCGAGCGCCGTAATTCCCTCCGATTTCCTCGGAACGCGGAAAGGAAGGAGCTAAAAGAGGAGAAGAAAGTTACGCCGACGCTCGTTTTATTGTATCGCCGGGTATTGCCGTTTCGAAGCTCGCTTTGCATCTTAATGACCCGAGAGCCGCGGCTAATGCAACCGCAACGGCTACTTTGTTTTCGGAGCCCGCGGCTGAGTCGAGATTTCGCGGGGGTTCCCCCGTTTGTGGAGTCCGGCGCTATTGAATGTTTACTGCTTCGCGGCGTCGACTTTTAGTGGCGACGAGTTAATTCGGTGATATTTTACAATGTGGGAAGTTCTTTTTTTCTTTTATTGTTCCGAAAGATGGTGGAAATATTTTTAGCGTGATTTAAGAGCCTCTTTTGCCGATGCTTAATTTCAATTTATATAAGTTTACGTTTATTAATATGCATATTATACGTAATTCAATGTCTACACTATATCTTCAATTTACATACTTCTAATTTATTGTATTATATTTCACGAATTTTTATTTTAAAGAAGAATTTACATTCATTATTGTTTCTTTGTTACATGACCTTATACAGGAAGAATTATTTATTTCTTAAAAAAAGACTCATAAAATCTCCGTTTATAAATAAAAAAAAAACATATAGAAAATAAAGCAGGAGATTTTACGACTTATTTATTTACTGCGAATTAACATTATTCATTGTTAGACGCAACTTGATTGCTATTGTTGTATAACAAATAGATCGGATGTTTCTTTTTATCAATCTTTTTAACTATTTCAATTTATTGCTTCAATTTTGCTTATACAACGTCTCCGTAATGTTTGAAAGCAATACTCTAACAATGAATGAATTACGAATGAAAACCAGTCGAAGAAACTTTTGTAATTTAACTATAGTCCCATTTCACTTGTACTATAATAAGCTTAGCATTGAATATAAAAGAACGGCTCGTCAATGACACTTATTTAATGAAAAAGTTTCTTACTTTATGACGGGAAGACTTTATTTTACCGGCAGCGGTTAATAAAAAAAAAGTTCATTATTTATTATTACTCTGATAAATCAAAAAAGAAAAAATTTATTACCGCGGAAATATAATTCATTCTTCTTGCATTCCTGAATTCGTTTCATTGACCATTTGTCAATTGTAATGTATACCGTGTCGCACTATGTAGATATATATCTTTCGAAAATACAATCTTTTATACGTTATAATGCAAAGACTACACTAAATACCTTTAATTATAAAATTAACTAATATAAATAAATAAAAAAAACAGTAATGCTTCTTCTCGTAAAAAAATTATATGAATATTTATATTTATTTGATTTAGTAAACTACAAATAAATCACGCAACGTTTCTTCTCATAAAAAAATGTATAATTTATTTGATAAACATCATACGGTCTTAAAAGCCCTTTTACAATAACAGTATAAGAAAAACCAACAAAAATGTAAAAGAGTGAATCAGCGCGTCCTTAAACACTCCAATTTGTGGAATCGATTTAATAAAGTAAATTAAAATATTGTTTAATTAAATACATATCTAAATATATGGATATATGTAGACTACTAGAGTTCCGACGTTGTATGCCGGTGACGGGTCGCCTGCTGAACATAACAACGGAGATCTACCAGGTGACGGATGGCGACATCCTGAAGACCTTCTTCGTGAGTCCAGCGGGCAACCTCTGCTTCCACGGGAAATGCACCTATTACTGCGACACCGGACACGCGATCTGCGGCTCTCCGGACATGCTGGAGGGCAGCTTCGCCGCCTTCCTGCCGGAAAAGTCCGTAGCCCACCGCAAGGTCTGGCGGCATCCCTGGCGGCGCAGCTACCACAAGAGGCTCAAGGCCGAGTGGGAGACTGGTAAGTGCCTTTATCGTCTGTGTACGCCGGCTTAGGATCGAGGGGGCGTAAGTGCATTATATTGCTCCCGACATAAAAGCGTAATACTACCCTATTCGTTAAAATCTTCCGGGTTTATGCTTTAGACGTACCATGTATAATTAAATGTATTTCAAGTTTAAAGAGGATCTTTTGCGCCCTTGAGAGGAAAGTAAAATATTCACGTCCAAGCGAGAGCAAATTTTTGTAGTGTCTGTAAGTTTGTAACCCCCAAAACATCTTGCTGTCATTGTGATCGCTCGAAAATTGAAGGATTTTAATAATTCCGATTTAGAAAAATTGAACACTTATTAAAAAAATACTACAAGATTTTTCAAAAGAACTTTTAAATAATATATAATTTGTTCGTTAAAGGTTGTGTAATTTGTCAATTATTCGAATAATATTATCACAATTAGGCAATTCCGATAAAAAAATCGTATAATTGATCAGTGAACATATAAGGCGAATTGAAATACCTTATAATAAATGAATATTAGAGTGGAATAACAAATTTATTTAAAAAATCTTAAATCTTGTTGTTATTTTACATTCTAATAATAAACATTATTTTATCAATTGATAAATATTATAAAAATCAATTTTATAAAAAAAATCTGTAGAGATAGAGTCTTATTTTCTTTTCTATCAAAAGAAATAATGTCATACCCCCGACGAAAAAAAAAGCTCGGTTCAATTTGCCGGCGAAAATTCAGGCGTCTCGAGAGGGCTAGCGCATTTCACACACGCTTCTAAGGAAAAAACACATTTCATATATTCCCAGCGGAAAACGGATTTCACGAAGTTCCCAGCAAATAGCGTATCTCGTGATATTACCGCGAAAAAAGCATACTTTGTGAGATTTTCAGTGCTTTTAAGAATTTCGTTTATACGTCAAATGCTTTTAATAATTTTGCGTACATATTGCACAGAGAATATTAAAATCTGATTTTCAAGCGGTATATAATATTTCTTTCGTGCCGTTAATCCAACGTTAATATTTCATGTCGAAAAAAAATGAAATGCAAACAATAAAAGTAGAATTCGAGTTTCAAATAATTTTAAAATTCATTTCAATTAAGCTCACGACAACCATGCCTCCAGCGCGACTTCAATTATCTTCAGAGGATAGAATGGTTTATTTTCTCATTTAATTAAGTCGGATAAATTTTTAGCTTTGATTAAGGCTCGAGGAACATTTTCATCAAGGCTTAATCAAAAGTATGATTAAAACTCCTTAATTATGCCAGTATAAGTTTCCTTTGTTTTCCCAGATAACTTTCAGATTTTTCCAAATTATAGAAATAAACTTCGGGATCTTTTCGTACTAAATAAATATTTTCTTCCAATATTTAAATCCTGATTGTTGTTGTTTTTTTCATAACAATAATTAACAAAAGAAACTAATATATTTCTTAAAGATGCACTATGCACAAACTATAATAAATAAATAAATACGATAAAAAAATATATAAATATTTTTAAAAAAGTATATAAATATTAAAAATATATAAATATATATAAATATAAATATTTTTTTATACCCTACCTCGTCAAAAGCTTTTTCAGTTCACTGTACACTTTTCCCTGTAACCGGTAGCGCTGACAGCCAATCCTCTCCGCCGGTACACGTGTCTTCTTCTCGAAACACACGTAATTCACCGTCATTAAAGCGTTTTAAGGACTGATTTTTTTTTTCGCGTCCCATAGCTGAAGCCGAGTTTCTTTTTTCGACGCCGAGCACACGCACGACTTTTCCCAGAGAAGAAAATATAGCGGTCACGCCGGGATATAACGGGATCCGGGGGATCGCCGCGCGACGGGCAAATTGTTATTGGAAATCCACGCGAGGCGGTGCTGAGTTTGGCGCACCAGGCAGAGAGTACACTGATTGCGGGTTATTAGCGTCGGGGATGTGTGCTCTAGCCTGTAGCTTTGAAATTCCCTCGACTATTCCTATACGTACACACGCGTCGCCGATTCCAAAGAGGAGCTCGAGCTCACGATCCCACGCGGCTCCGGGCAAATTTTCTCCCTATCTATTTGAATGCGAAATCACCGAGATCAAAGGTACGCGTATTCCTTCGCTTTAAAAAAAAAAAAAAAAAAAAAAAAAAATGAATGAAAGGTAATTGTGTGCTGGTTTTACTTGTGTAAAGACCGTTATTTTTGTATTACTGACTTTGATAGAGAGATAAAATAATGTATGAATTTGATGGTTTGACTTTGATGCTATGTAGTTATAAGATATAAGAGTATATTTGTATTTTAGAATAGAAAATTGTGGTGTGGTGAAAACGTCCCATTGAATCATTGAATTTGACGTATGCGAAGCAATTCGTTGAATTTAATAAATCCAGAAATGTATGTGATGACAGAACAAAAATTACTAATTTTTTGAGTAACGGTGCGGTCCACTTAAAAATTGATAAACAACCTTGTAAAAATGACTACAATGCGTCCGCGAGTTGAATGCTCCGTTACTAAAAAAAAAAATAGAAATTTTTTCTTAACTCATTTTACTCAATGTACACCTATTTATTTGCTTAAAAACGAGAAAAATTTTAATTTTATTTCAATAATGTGTAAAATGAAATAAGTCGCATATGTTATGAAAATTAAAATGAGTAAAGTCGCAGTTATAAATGATTAATGTTCGGATTTTAAATATGAAAGAGAAATTTATGGCTCATAATTTTGTTGCAAACGTACACACCTTTTCACTCAACTTATATGCTTTACTGTTTTATTCCAAAGTTTATTGAATACAAAGTATGCGGCTATGATTTCTGCATTTTTTTTACTGTGAGATTTTAATGAGAAAATCTTTGCAATCGTTTGTACCCCTTTTTATGCATATAAGCATTGCACGTGATCTGGTTAATATCATTGAATATAATTAATTTTCTACTCTTAGCAAATATCATTAATAATTGAATCTAATGAAAAATAAATTGAAGCCGACTTTTAAAACATTATTATAGTAAAGTTTAAACGAAGTAAATAGTTATGGATTTTCTGCAAAAAGAATTACGTACTCTCGAAAATTTTTCAGCTACAATGTTACAACTATTATTTAAGAAATAGCTATCAGCAATACCAGTAATAAGTAGTAGAGTAATTATCATCTAATTCTTATTCGTATTGCTGCGAAAGTTACTATAAGACAGCTTTACATATTTACTATTATTTACTATTTTACGCTACCGCGCCTTTTGATTTTACTACCGTAATATATAAAACCTTGCTATTAATTAAATCATTCTTTCATTGTTAAATTAAATTAAAAAAAAAATACATTTTATCAATTGTAAATTAAATAAACAAACAATTCGACAGACTCGGACTACTGCAACATAGTGCGAGAGCTGCCGCCGTACAACGAGGGTCGCCGTCTGCTGGACCTGATAGACATGTCAGTCTTCGATTTTCTGATGGGCAACATGGACCGGCATCACTACGAGACTTTCAAGGTGTTCGGCAACGAGACCTTCACTCTGCATCTCGACAACGGCCGGGGCTTCGGTAAACCCTTCCACGACGAGATCAGTTGTTTGTCGCCGCTCCTGCAGTGCTGCATGATCAGGCAGAGCACCCTCGCCATCTTACTCAAGTAAGTTTACCGCCAAATTAAATTTCCGCTTCTTTTCATTTTCGTCGACAAGTATAGGGTATAGTTTCCATTAAGTCCAGGGATTAATTAAAGATGAGATTGATACTAAAATTAGAGGGAAGATTGTTCAATGGATTTCTAAATTAATTATTTTTTAAATATATAGTTGAATGCGAGTTATTAATCCTTTTCACTAATTTTTAGTAACATTTGATTACTAATCTCATTTTAGATATTAGGTTCTAAAAACTCTCTGATATTAACTAATCTGATACTCTCGCGTAATAAATATTATCTTAAATAACAACTGTAAAATGTGATGACTATATTAGAAACTTGTTGCTTTCTCATAGAGAAAGCCTTGTGTCGCAAAAATTTTTCGATCTTCAGATTTTGACATAAAAGTACTTATTTAGATTCAGAAAGACCAAAAAAAAACTTTTAAAAAAATGTCTGTATGTATGTACGTATGTCGTTCCCCCTTTTTAACTTCTAAACGACGCGATGGATTATT
>JAWWEN010048125.1:0-11740 GCA_035582955.1 Sycophila texana
CAAATTTCTCGTAATATGTCCCGCAAAAAAGTTTGGCAATCGATAATTCATGTTCACGATTTTTTCCATGTTGAGAGGGACACCTAAGGAACCGGGAATATCTTGTCCCGTAGGTGTGCTTTCAAATTTTTTTTTTTTATTTTTAATACCCCAGTTGTTTGTCTGAGTCCGTAGAATCGCACATTTCTTAGTGGCCTTTGGTTTTAACTTAAAAAATGGCCAATAAATAGGCCTGAAATGTTTAAAAAAAAAATCGTTTCATCCTGGGACAAAAGTAGACGATTTCTACCAGGGTATCGATCTCAGTGTTTTCTACATTTTTAGAAGTATATAAATTATCGATGCCATCACGTACACCTTCATCTCGGTTTTACAACTTTGCTTATCACCCGCAAAGGAACAGAAAACACCGAGTGCATCCCCCAACGGCCGGTCCCAATGAAGCTTCGACGAATTCGATAAGCCGCGCCCGATAAATCCGTGAGAAATTCACACGAACCGCTCTCTCGAAGCGCGGACTAGACTAAGTGAGCAGCCCGGTCTTTGGAAATCCTCGCGCCTCCAGAGACCCCGGTGCGCGTTAAAACATCTCGCGCCGCGGTCTTCGTGCCCCTCCGCCACCCTCCCGCCCATAAAACACACCGAGCCGTCCGATAAACGATGCGCGCGGGTAGTTGGGAAGTGCGCGCGCTGAGCGTTAAAATTTTCGACCGCGGCCCGTCGATCGTAAATCCATCCGCACGGCCGTTATCACGCGCACGGAGACGGTCCGCTCGCGAAGGCACACGGCGGCGGCGGAGTTCGCTTCCCTCCTCTTTCCTATATATACCCATCGCCGAGGGCTGCTGAATAATGCACGCGGCAGATGCCGGCGTGGGAGGCTCGCTTTTGTCTCGGCCGCCGGAATCCCCGCGCATTATACCTGATTGAGGCCGAGGCGCGCGCATTAAAAACGGATCGGCACGCTTCGCTCGCGGGTTGTTACTGATTAAACGCCCCGGTAATCGAGTTTTATCGAGTGGGGCTGCTTAAGGTTTCATTGCCTGCTCGCAGGTTGGCGATGTAGTTTGCGGAAGTTTATTTATTCTTTTTTTTTCTTGTTCTTTTTTTTTTGCTGGTGTGGAAAATGGAACGATTGAATTGGTGAGGAAAATAGATTCTTGGTGAGGGCTTTATTTATTTTTATTGAGGGCGTGCACCATCTTTAAAAAAGCGGATACAAAATTATCTAACTGAAGAGGAGTACACTAATTAGTCAAATTTAACATGAGTAGTGTCTAAAAATATAAAATTTGCGATAAACTGTTGCACTAATATTATCGTGAAGTTTGTGAGTTTTAATAATCGGTGTGCCAAATTATATTCGAACCAGTAAAAATTTTAAATAAAATTTTATTAATTTAAGTGTTTATAATGACTACGTGATACTGGTGGTGAGTCGATTCATTATATTTTAGTACTAGTGAAGTTTATTATCATTCGAAAGAAAGTGTTAAGCTTTTTGCGGTCAGTCCAATGGTTCAAATACCAGTCTGTCAAATACAATCTTGTACACTGATAATATGTTGGTACAACTCTTAGAGCAGGATCAATCACATTTTGCTGAATAAATGAATAAAAACAAAAACATCAGTATGTATATATAGAAAAAGTTAAAAAAAAATAGTATAAATAATTAGCCTGAAAATTAATTTAATGTATTTGCTGATAGCATCACTTAGCAGAAATGTTGGTTTTCAATTTTTTTTTTTTATTTTTGTCTTGAAAAGTCCCATGACAATAAAATGACTTTAATCTGACTTTTTTCAGTAGGGCATTTCCGATAAAAATGAAGAATAACACGTGAAAATTTCCACCAGGGAATTATTTCCGTTCTAATTTAGGTTTCGCGTGTAATTTGCCTGTATGCCGGTTTAAAATGCTTCGCGAAGCTGTTTTGTTGTATAATGATTACCCGCTCGAAATCGATGTGCAATAATTAACTAATTATTTGATTGTACATAATGATCGTTTAATTATGCTCGTTAAACATTTATACAACGAATGAATTTGTTACGCTGGAAATTGTCAGTAATTATTGGCGTAGCATTATGCCAATTGGATTTACTAAATTGAACCTTGTACCAACGAAAGCGAAACTACACCAACCGTGCATAATATTTTTATACCAGAAAACTCAGAAAAAAAGAGGCAAAGGTACCAGACTGAAAGTTCCTGCGAAGCAAAACTTATTACTCCTAACGCGAGAGGTCAAAAGAAAAAAAGCCGAGTAAATCCGATAAAGGCAATTTTTTCGCCTTGTCCAAAAGGAACTCGAAAAAGTTCCACTGCTCCAAATTAGACGGAGCTAATTGCGGCACTCGAGCTCCGATCCCCTCCGATCGAGCGTTTCCTCGTAGTACCGTAGTCACGATGCAGCCTTCAGAACCCACTTACACGCTCGTGTGTATAAAAAATTACAAAGAGAAAAAAAAGAAAGATAGAGAAAGGGGGAGAAGATGCATGGGAAAAAAAATAAAATTATGCACTTGCTGTTTCCAACTTTTTTACAAACACGCTAAAGTCGCCTTCACAAAATGGAGGCACTGCCTTAAATAATACGTCAGAAACTTCTTTTTAGATAGTAGAAAATTACCACTTTAGCGAGGGAACATTATCGGATCAGTGCAGAACATTACCGTTTTGAAAACGTCAATTTAACTGACGCTGCCGTGGCTCACTCTTGTTTCAAGTGATGTACTTCCCTTTGAACTGACTAGAAATTCAATAGCAGTACCGTGGGCGTGGATTATTTCACTATAGAAGACTGAATTCTTTTAAGTCTATTCAATTTCTTTCCGTTATTCTTTGTCGTTATATTCACCAATCAATTTGTTAATAATGCTCTGATGTTGATTCAATATTCGGTATATCGCTATCTTCCATTTAGAGATCGATATTTTGTTATATAGGAAACTTAAATTGACTGCTTATAATTCAATCCTAATGTCTCCCCCTCACTTTACGGTATAGTGGAATCCACGAATGAAGTTTTTGATAACACTCGAAAGTTGGCTCTTCGTTCGACATGTCGCTATCTTCCTTTTACAAAATTTTTGTTTTAAGGAAGTAGTTATTTTGCTACAGAAATCTGAAGTTAACAATTTCTAACTTTATTTCATTTCCTTCCCGTCGTTTCTTTCCGTTTAATCTACCGAAGAATGTTTTGATAATGCTACGAAGTTGACTCTTCGTTCCATATATCGCTACCTTCTTTCTATAAATGGATATTTTGCTATATGTAGTTGGTTTTACATCGACGTTCGCGCGGAAGAAGATCCTATTCCGTTTATGGGTGAAGAAAGGTCCTATATCATTTCTGGCTGAAAAGATCCTATATATCTCTGAACGAAATTTTTCCAACGATTTTTATTAAATTCGAATTCAGCGCACCCGAATCTCCCCTAGTTGCTATAAGAAACCAAAACGGAGCAAAGGGTTTGACTTGAAAAAGTCGAGTAAGTGCGGGGAAATTTAAAATCGTCGCGACAAAATATCATTCCGAGAAAGGATCTTTTCAACCGAAAACGAAATAGGACCTTATTTCTTCATCGCAAACAAAATAGGATCTTCTTCTGAGCGATCGTCGATATTCAAGGGATATCTTCTTTTTATACACTGAGGAACAAATTTTCGTTGGATTAATGATCACTGTTAATTTAATAGCGTAGAGCTTATTTTGACAAAGTAAAAGTCTTTTTGTAAAACGATACCTCCGTTCAATCAAAGATGTGATCACTGACAAAATAACAACTTCTTCTGTTGGAAGCATTTAACAGCGCGAATCATTGAGCCAACTAATTTTTTTTCCTCACAGTATAGACGAAACATTTGCTATCAGTAGGCGCATTAAATTAACTATTTTCTCAACAACTAATAAACCTATCATAACAGCTAATGCATCATTCTATTTCTTCCGCATAGAGAAAAAAAAATACGGAGAATAAAGAGAGATAGGCATAACCACCCGACGAGTCTAAGACGTTCGCGGCGCGTAAAGTGCTTTCGGAGCCGCGACGCGTGTGCGTGAGCAGGGGGAATAAGATATTCGACGTAACTACACAACGAGATGAGCGAACCCTCTATATAGGCGGTAGCCTGGGGGGTGCTGCGCGGCGCTGCGTCCTCGGTGTGGGGAAGCCGTCGGCGGGGAAGGTAGGGGCGGGATGGCGTTGGCGGTGGCGTCGGCGCTGCTGATGCTGGCGGCGGCGGCGGCGGCGGCTCGCGACGGAGCAGTGGTGGTGGTAAAGGATCCCCCGGCGAGTCCGACGCGGGGCTCTCGACTCTCAGTACACCGAGGGTCGAGTCCGGGCCGCGAGCGTCGCGCGCTCCCCTGGATAACGTTATAACCCGCACGGCTATGACCCAGTGACGTTCGACGGCCGAGCGCCAGGCACGTATCGCGCGAAGTTGTCCCGTGCGTTGTTGATATTCAGCGATTTTTTTTTTTGTATAAATATACAAAGCGCCTGGAATCATTAACAAAAGGTGCGGCGGAAGGGAGCACGTGATTTCGTTTTGTTCTTATTTTTTTTTTAAATGTCAAAACGCAACAGCTGTACCCCTCGTGCGAGTGAGTGAGAGAGGCCCCGGGATTTTTTATCCGAGTCCGTTATAGTTGTATATACACCCGGTGAGATTTTCGGAGTTCCAGAGGCTGTGGGGGGTAGTAGGCTGTGCTACCCCCGGTTTGGGGGTAGTAGATTCCCTATTCATTTATTCGGACGCCGGGGTGTCCAGGGCTCGTTTTAATCGCGGCGTGCCGGATTTGCATGGGGCAAATTTGCCGGCCGCTTTTAATTACATTTTAACGTCGTTACGGCTCGCACGCCCGGCAAATAAGCCGAATCAACGGCGTTTTTATCGTCGCGATGTTTGCGCCCTCGATTTGGGGCTAGCAAGTGTTTTTGCCTTTGTTTTTTTTTTTTTTTTTTTTTTTTTTTGCGAATACAGGGAGGTTATCGCGCGATTCGGAGATTTAATGATGCCGGCTGTCGCTGGGAAAGAGTTCGGCGCGACAAATTGTGCCGGCGCGATAACGAACGAGTCGGGCCTGTACAGCGGAGGCATCGGTTCGCGAGTGTAATCAATTTAAAGAGCGGCCAGCGGATGATTTATGCGGGCCCCGAGTGTGCTTTTTTTTCTTTTTTATTGTCCGGAGCCGCTCGCCCCACGATAGACAGATGTTTGCAGCGTATGTACGCGGTGCAGTGCAGTGCACACGTGGACTGAGCCGCGCGCTCCACGATGTGTTTGCGAATTATCGGAGCGGGCGAGACAGCTTGGAAAAGCAGCCGGATTCACGGAGGGTCACGGACGGACGTTTGACGTTCGCGCCGCGCGGTTTCATCGGCTTTACTTTACTAGTGTACTATACCACCCTCCTCCCCCTTTCTGGCGAAAATTGAGTTTCAGTGGTTGCGCTATACTTATGGATTTTCATTTGGTGCGCTCATACCTGGTTTTTTTTTTTTTTAATGCGAAATGAAATTTTAGGTTGTGGTGATATTTTTTTATTTCAATAACGGCGGACTGAATTCTTAGGTGAATATGATATTTTATTTAAAGAAAAAGCGAAGTGGATTGTTAGGTGACTGACGTGATATGTTTTTTTTTTGTTGTTAATTGGGACTTTCTATAGTTTCATTTTGTTAGTCGAACCAATACAAAGTGATTTACGTGAAACAGTCGAGGTAATAATTCGTTTGTAGTTGCACTTGAGGGTACCTTTTAGTTTCCTTTACACAAAGTTTCATTAAAACATACATACTGTACGTGTGCATACACGATTTTAAATGGAAATGAATGGAGAAATTAATGAATAAAGAAAATTAATTAAACAGGAACATTTGTCTCGTTATTTTTATTAGCAATTAAGTTCACCGTGAGGTTGTGCGGATTTTTACGCGATGTACACATTGCCGTAACTAAACAGACTACCCCGGAATTCAAATGTCGAGTCTATCTTTCCTTTTTTTCTTTTGTTATCGAACTCGACGATGGAAATTGCCGAGTAGCAGATTTCTACTCACATTTTCAATTCACTCGGCGCTAAATCCTTAACTGTCAATTTAAGTCGATGTAATCTTATCAGGCCGGCCGAGAAGGAAAGAAAGAGGGCAAACGGAAAAAGAGTGAGAGGAGAAAAAAAAATGTTAAACGCAACGTTTCAATGGAAATGCACTTTGAAAAAACAGAAGTTGGCCTTTAACTTTCAGCGTAAAATCGCAAATGTAATTACCTCGTACCGGGGGCTGATTCCAATTTCACCGTTTAATTTAACTATTTCATTAAAACTCCGACGTTTATTAACGGCGCGCGAAACTTGTTCCAAGGCAACGGGACTCTGTATAGGAGGGGGATAAGAGCGTTCGCACGAAAATTTAACCGTGAACGTTATAAAATTGCCTCTAAGCAGCGCGGGGCTCGCGCTAAATTCCCCTAACTCTCCGCCCACGCGTAATCGTCCGAAACAAGCGAGTCCGTGCGAAATGTCGTAAGAACGATCGGAATCTCCTTAAATAACTAAAAAAATAACAAAATAAATATTGCACTGGTGCGATGGTTTATTGTAACGATGAATGGAAATGTTATTTAAATAAACGCACGTGTAATAAAACTTTTTTTTTTTGTAGAATTTTTATCATTTTTATTGATCGATTTTAAATAAACGATAAAAACTCTTGAATATTTCAAGTGAGCTCGTGATTATTGAATCAAACTTGTGTCTAAATTTTTTAGTAAATCCATCGTATCAATCAAAAGCAGTTATTAGGGAATATCATACGAAACTACATAAACAGATCCGGACATTTTCAATAAATATTTTCTTGAACTTTGTGAAACTAAATAAGTGCTTCCACATCAAAATTGTGAGAATTAAAAAAAAAAGCATCGCCGATCCAGAGCTTTCTCTATTTAGAAAAAAAAAAATGAACTAGACGGAAGCGAGAGGTATAAGAAGGACGGAAAATAAACAAAGTTCGGAAAAGGGTTGAAGCCGAAAATAGAGGGTGGGGGGCGAGGATAAGGAGAGTTCGAGTGTCGGAATCGAAGGGGATCATAAGGGTTGAAAGTTTTAATTGCTCCGTGCGACTTTGTGACTAATCATAGCTCATTCACGATCGACGCCTCCACGTCGCTTGTTTTACCGCCGGAAATTATGGGAATTTAACCCGACCGCGGAGATAAGGAAGTGGCGCCGTGCTCAGGGGTGTAATACCCTCCCGGCAGAAGTCGCGTGTAGGCTGAAATAAACGGGCGAAAGTTCGCGTCAAAGACATGAAAAAAAAAAGAGAAAGAAGTAGGAGAGAAAGAAGAGCGCCAGGCCAATTATTTCACAATGCCACTTTCGCTCTCTTTCTCTTACTCCTACTCTCTTACTCTTTATATTCTCTCCCTCTGGTGGAGGATCGGGCGAGGGCAGTAATTTTATCGAACAGACGGCCGAGCGCAAGTTTAATAGTCGTTGAATTCCTCCTCCTCCTCCTCCTCCTCCTCCGGGGGTGAGGGTGGCGGGGGTGGGTTAAAAGGAGGAGCGGGAAGCCCGATGACGCGGCTTCGACGTCCGATTCTCACTTGGCGCCGGGGCCAGCCTTATCTTTCATTCTGCTCGGGAAGCGAATTTCCCCCGGCGGCGGACGCCAGTAGCTCGCGCGTCTGCAGCAGCGGCTCTCGGATATCGGAGTGCAAGAGGGAAAGTTTTTGATCAAAACACATCCTGCGTAATTTGATGCGACGAGATAAAGCGTATATTTATCGGACGGCACGGTGGAATTGCTTCTCTCGGGGCCTCGTTATTGTCGGCGGCGTATAGATGTGTTGACGACTGAGTCGATGACTGGGCGGGTGAGCGTACTGCCTACGCGAAGCGAGGAACACACGCACAAAAAAAAAAAAAAAAAAAATGATGAGCGAACGATTTATTGAGATCAGTAGACTTGCCGCCCATTCGACTCTTATCGCGGGATTAACATGGGATCGGGCGATATGCCGCGGACGATGAGATATATGTATGCGCTCGGACCGGGGGCCTTCTCCACTGAGTAAACAAGTTTGTAAAGAGCGAGAAGTTACTTGAAAGTTGACGTGAAAGTCATTACGGAGTTTTCTTCGCTGAGTACAATAAATCAAATTATTTTTCCATACATTTTTCAACTAGACTCCTTTTTTCTTCTACTGAAACAATGGACAAATAAAAAATACAAATTACCTTATGGGAAGTTTTTTAAGTTACTGCATCTTAATATCTTTCATAAATAAATAAATAAATAAATAAATAAATATTCTCTTTAAATGAGTAAGTGCAATTCACGGAATAAGGGAAAATACACTTCACCGCTTCTAACGAAGAAAAACTGATTTTCAGGAAAAGTATATTTTAATTTGCCTATTAAAAAAATCCATTTTAATTGTGAAGTAAACTCTTCCAAAATCTGATAAACTTCTATATACAATTGATACTACAGTCTATCAAATTCGGAAAGAATTTACTTTTGTCCGGTGCTTTTATAAAAATGGCAAATTAATGTAGTGTTCTTTTTTACATCTGCTTTCCATCGTTACAGGCAACGACTTATTCTATGCTATAAATTTTCCTATTATTCGATATGTAGAATGCACTTACCATTGAAAAAGTGCATTTTTAGATGAATTTCTTACGCAGGGTTTATTTTGAAAAATTTCCATTAAAATCTGTCATTAAAATCGATTTTCAGTTAATGGTTAAATTCTGTTTTTATGCGGAAACAAATTCTCCATTAAAACTTGCAATGCTCAATTTTATGTCCTCACAGACAATAACAAAGTTATTATTAATAAAAATACATGTATTTCTAGTAAAACTTACTACAGCTTTTGTCAAAATTTACTGTAACAGTAACAAATTTTGCTCGAACTCTTGTAAATTTTAGAAGAAACTATCGTGATTCTACCAATAACGTCAGTCTATGAGGACATTAAAATTGACCACTGCAACTTTTTAGTTGAGGTTTTTCTTCGTGTAACTATAAGAAGGAAGTCTCTTAACTACTTAAACAGAAAAACAATAAAAAAATATTTTAGTCACAACAGAGCACTAAACAAATACAGTACTAGACAAGTAAAGAAGTATCTAAATTAAAAAAAAAAAACAACGAAAAAAATCTTTGTACAAACCAGACGGAAATTCTCGCTCTTTAACATTCGTCGCAATGGGGAGGTATAGCTGCGTTTAATTCGTTCCGTCGCGCGGTAAAAAAAAAGGCAAAGCCGGGTGTGTACCCACCGCAGCCCGCTACACGTGTTCTGTCGCATGTTGAAACAGGTTTCCCGTTGACGAGCACCAAAAAAAAAAAGAAAAGAAAAAAGAAAACAACCACCGGAGCAGCTCGACGAAGGTGTCGCTCGGCGGGGTTGCCTCGTGATTTTTCCCCGAAGGTCAAAGGGGGCCATGAAACTGCATTGGCCCGGCGAGAGCGGATGAAGCCCCAGGACCAGCGGCCCTGCGCACCAGTGATGATCGTGTTGTTCTAGTGCTGTTCCGATATTGTCTCGTTGATTTTCGCAGGGCGAAGCTCGCGCGCCCGAGCAAACGAGTCGATAAAAGCTAAAAGTGATCCCCGCCGCGGCGATGGCCCGGCAGCACCGCGGATGACCGACGACGCTGTGCTAAGGCGTGAGGAAGTGCACCGATATAAGTGCGAGGACTGAGAGAGGAGGACACATCGTCGGGCCCCGACTGGTGATGCAGCGCGATGGGCCGTAGCCCAAGGTCCCTGCTCCTTGGCACATTGCTGGCGGGCACGCTGCTCACCGTCGCGCTACTGCTCGGAACAGCTGGAGCCACGCGTAAGTCGATATTCCCCGGCATCACATGTATAATATCCCTGATCTTTTCTCTTTCTTTGTTTGATTTTTTTCTTCTTCTTTCTTGGGGTCGGTGCTCGCACGTGTACACTTTTTTTTTGTTTCTTAGTTTTAGTTTTTAAAGTCGAGTTGGTCAACGATTTTATACCAATTTGAAAATAGTTCGTGCACACTTACTGCTATGAAACAGTGTGTATTCCACTTTCGATAGTAATAAAAGTGTAAGTGGTTTAAAATAGTTAAATTTTTCATTATTGCGACTTTAGAGGGTAGAAATATAGCTAAACTTTAGTGACAAATAATCATAAACTATAAGAGAATTCGTCTATTTAACCTTTCCATCCATCTATCCATACTCTAAAAATAATAGGCGAAATATCGATTTTGCTATCTCTAATCTCGATCTCGAAAATCGAACTTTGATTTTCGAGAAAAAAAATTGAAATTCGAGCGAGAAAGATTGTCATCGTATAGCCTAAAAAATTCTTACGAGGCAGGCGTAATGCGTTCGATCCTCCCAGTAAAAAAAAAACACAATTAAGATTTTGTTTTTTTTCTCGGAAATCCCTTCTAGATTTTCGAATAAATGATCGAAATCTCGGACGTTCAATTTATATGAAAGAAATCAAAATCATTTCAAAATTTTCGAACAAACGATCGAAATCACAAACGCTCAATTTATATGAAAGATTAATATTATACACTGGGAAAAAAGTTCAGTAATCACAACTAATCATTACTTGTTTTAACTA
Source organism: Sycophila texana (assembly GCA_035582955.1). Lineage (NCBI taxonomy): Eukaryota > Metazoa > Arthropoda > Insecta > Hymenoptera > Eurytomidae > Sycophila > Sycophila texana. Next base: position 10,638 of record JAWWEN010048125.1, read on the forward strand.
ATATTTACTTGTTTAAACTAAAACTTATTGTTGTTTTAACCAAATATTAGTTGAAACAACTAACCGTTAGTTGTGATTACTCACTTTTTTTTCAGTGTGTAAGAACATAATAGTCCATTGAAATATTATTAAATAAATTTATAATAATAATAATAATAAAAAAACTTCGCGCACACACTTTTTACAATCGTGTACCCCCCGCAGCAGAGCCGACGGTTGGAATTCCCCTCTCGCGTCGCTCCATTGAGGAGCGAAAAGGCGCGCGCTCGCCCCTCAATGGCGCTGTGTTTTCAAATATTCAGCAGCGCCGAGTTCGCCGCGAGAGATTCCCTTTTTTTTCTCTCGCTCTACTACTCTCTCCCTTTTGCTCTTTTGGAGCGCGCGAGGCACCCGAGCCGCTCGCGCGATCTGCGTCCCATTGTGCTCTCTCTCGGCTACCGTCACGTGCAGGCCGAACCGAGCGGAAGCGAAAACTTTTACGCTGACTTCGATTACTTTTAGATTTAAGGAGATTTCGAGTTTTCCCTCTGTGGAGATAGATGTTAAATGATTCGTTGTTTGATTTAGCTGCTTTGAACGGAGTCGGCGTATGTTTCTTTTTTTTTTTTATCGCGTTAATTAAAGTGCTCCCAGTGGCGAGCTTCACTTAATTGTATTCTGTATCTGTAATTTTGGAGAAATTATTTAACGATGGAGTAGCTTTTGCCTCGGGCAATCAAACTGTCAGACTTAGTTCCGTTTCATCTTGTCGGTATATAAAGATATAAACTTAATTACTTGTCAACTTGTCGATCAAAATTTTTTACTGAAAAAGTTTAGTTTGATGGAAAAAAGAATATCCAATAAAAATATACCGTATAGGTATTAATAATTGTATTAAAAAAACAATATGTATAAACAAGAATTGAATTTGATCGATACGAAGATAATTCTATTATACCATACGGTGGTGTTTCTTTTATTGTTAACAATTTGTGCTACAATTTAGTGTACCCTTCCGCTTTACTGAACCCAACGCCATAGCAGTTTTTGGAACGAAGTTCCTTATGTCGCGTTACGGCGCAGGGGCTAGGCCAAGAAAAGTGTAATGCAACGGAAACCCG
>JAWWEN010048146.1:0-11739 GCA_035582955.1 Sycophila texana
TAAGTACTTTTACGTCAAAATCTGAAGATCGAAAAATTTTGGCGACACAAGGCTTTCTCTATGAGAAAGCAAAAAGGCTTATTTTAATTCGCTATTTTTAAAGCACTAGCTTAGAAAAGTAATTTCTTTCAGAACCTGATGAGCTTGAGATATAATTCGCATGCTACCTTAAGCTTATTAGATTTTAAAAGAGTTCATTTTCTTATAGTGCTCTACAAATTTAAAAAAGTCTTTTCTGCAATGTGCTTAGGGCCGGACTAAAACAATTTATAATTCTAGGCAGTTCGTGGTGGGGGCCTATGTAAGGAAATGATTTTTTTATTTTTGTAGATAATTAATTTAAACTTACACTTTTTAAGGCATAATCATAAATTTATCTATGATCTACGATAATAATTTTTTAAACTTTCAGATGAAAGAGTATTTTATAAAGTTTGTACATAATAATTTGGCATAACATTTGCCTATTTCAAAAAGTCACCTTCGTGGAGTTTGTATGCGAATCTTCGGTTTTGCACATTAGGTGTACAATATATAATTATTTTATTGTTATTACATGTTTTTTTTTAATAACTTGCTGAACATCGTTCGTACTTTGTCAGTGGTCTTTGTTACTGGACGTAAATGTAAGTCAGACACTGAGAATTCCTTGTGACATTCTGAAGTAGAAATACCCCAATATAGTCAGACATTGAGTTTTAGATGTGTTCCATTGAAGTGAAAATCTCTAAACTATGCAAATACTTGATTTTCTAAATACAGAATTATCAGAAAATATGCAAATGTAGTTAGTCCTCGAGTTTTTGTTGGAATACCTTCAAGTAGAAATACCCAAATATAGTCAGACAACAAAATTCCAAAATGTACACATAAAAAATAGTTTGGTTATTTGATTTACGCACTTGTCTCTTCTAAAAAAGTTTCTTTCGCAGAACTCGTGCAAGAGTCATCTGTTTTGCCCACTAGGTGTGCAATATATCATTATTTTATTATTACTACACTTTAAAAAAAAAAAAAAAATGAACTCACTGCACACCGTTTGTACTTTGTCACTGGACCACCCAGCTGAAAAAGCATTTTTGCCGGCAATTGATTTACGCCCGAGATGTTCCTCGGCGGCGACTTCCAGCGGAAATTCGGGAAATAAGTGTACGACCCAGCCGTCCAAGAGTTATCCCGCGCGACTTCTCGCCCGAGTACACATTCTCCTGCGGCGACTCCGTACCTCCGCTCGCGCATACAGGCGAAACATTTTATCGTTCGCACTCTCCTCCCCCCTCGCTTCCCCCCCCCCCCTTTCCTTTTTTTTCCATTTTATTGCGCCAGCCGTAAAGCTCGCGAGTCCGCGGAGCTCTCTTATCCTTCCCTTTTTTCTTTTATCGATAATACGGCCGCCTCGGACATTTAACCATTCGGACGAAACAAAGTGAAGCCGGTCGTTCTGCGCGGTAAACTTTCCAAGTGTTTAAAAAAGTTGAGCCATCCTCGGAACGATTGAATCCGATGATTCTGCTGCGGCGCGGGTAAGGCGGGGCGGAAGACGCAATAAAGAATGACAAAGCCGACGGCGGGAGAAGGGGGAGGGGCGCGGCCCGTTTCGATTCTCACCGCGCAATATTGCTTTCCGCGCGCGGCCTTAAAGCCACCGCTGCCGGAGCAAAAAGAGGAACGCGCCGGGTTGGGAGGGGGCGATACTGTAACCGCGTAACGCCGCGCGCGTGACGAGACTTTAAAGTCCGATATTCGCGCTGCGTCCCCCTTAACAAGTTGGCCTACGCCGACGCCCACCTGCACACCTCGAGAATCGCGTGTCAGAAGTGCTGCCGGCGTAAGACCCCCGGAAAAGTTACATCCCGCGCGGACTTTTTCCTCGCACTGGCTTATTGTCTTTACCTGCTCCGCTCCGGCTTTTTTTTTCCACTCTTATACTCGTTCTTTTTCTCCTTTCTCGCGTCAACTTTTCGTTTTATCTTTTTTTATTTTACAAGGGAATTAGAGCTTGCAATTAGGGAAGTTTGAACACTTGCTTAGCTGGCGGAAGTTGCACGCCCCGCCCTTTTTTTCGGTGGCAATTTTTGTTTGGATTATAAGTTCAGAATTAAGTAGATATAGACCGGAGTTGGCAAGACGCGAAATATCAAAGGTCGGAAGTTTCGGTCTTGTACGTTCCGACGTCTAAAAGTAGGTCAATTGAAAGTCTTTATAGCCTTTAGACGGCTGCGCCGCTGAGTTCTGCAGATAAACGCGGCATTACAAGTCCGGGAAATTAATTTAAATAAATATACATTTAGATCTATATCGCGATATTTATTTCTCTGATCCGCTCGGGAACGTACCGGCGCAGTATAGAATAAATTAATCTCTCATTTAGCGGACGCGCTCGCCTCCTTCCAGGGCATTATTTATCGACTTGTCCGTACAACAATACTTATATTTCGCCGTCGGGACGCAGACTCGGCAAGAACGAGGCGATCCTTTAATCGCGCCACCTTTAAAAACGTTGACCCACGTCGGACAAGGATTGGAGGCAGCACCCGCTGAAAGGAGCGTATACCGGCCAGCCGTCGAAACGAGCAAGAAAGAGACGGGCTGACGAAAAAAGCGTGTGTGTCCCTTCCGCGGCTCGTCACCCGGACCACGCGCTCCCCCACTCCCTCTTCCTCCTCTCCTCTCCCTGCAGCTGGGCGGGGATAAATCAAGGCTTGTCAATACCGGGCGTTACGAGCTTTTATTACACGCTCCCAATGTTTGACCGTCACGAGCTTTTATATTTACAAAAGCTCTTCCTCTGTGCGCGCCACCCCCTTCTCCGTCTATATATCCTCTTACTATATCCCCCTTTGCGCGACTATCGGCTATATACGGCTCTATTTTTCGGTTGCTTTTTCGTTTCGGCACACGTCCGGTCTCTTTCTCCCTTTCTCTGGATCGGTTTTCGCGCGACCGAAATATTTTCAGATTTTACTCTTCGCTCGTCGCTCAAGCCTTAATATACGCAACCCGAGGGACATTGATCCACGCTCGGTGCAATAAAGTGACCCCGAGTTCGCCGGGAAATCCCGTCAGGGGTGCGCGCGCTACATGCAGTTTCGCGAATAAATCAGATCTCAAAGCGGCTCTGATGGGCAACGCCTCAGTTATTATGGAAATTAAACGGGCTGTTAGCCGGCGAAAGTAGTTTCGACGCGGCCGAGAGGCGGAGTCTTACGAGGCAACGTCGATGCGCCACTGTTATCGCAGCGCCGGGACTCGAGAGCTGCTGCTCGTCTCGGGGGGGTTTAGGAGTGGCCCATGCACCGGCTATAGAGATTGAGCTAATGATCATTAATTAGTTGGGCCTTGGGAACCGCTCGGGCGCGAGTCTATTGCACGAGCCTCGCCGCTCCGCTCAGCGGTGACAGCCCCGAGCCTGCCTCGCTCCTTACAATATAGACTCGCCCTTCTCTGAAAGACCCATTGGCGACGAGCCTCCCTCTCGTCCTTTCTATACCTGCGCTCTCCGCTGCTTTGGCAAACTCATCTCGGTTAAGAGGTAGACGCGCGATTATCCGCGAAGATGCGATTTGTGCGCGAAAATGCAGGGACCGGTCGAGGCGAGGAAGTTTTTTCTCGATCCCTGGGGCGCTTAGCATAAACATGCTCGGGCGGCGGCTTGCACGACGGCAGGCGCGCTGCGACGCCGGGTTTAAAGTAATCTCGTTGAATCTGGCCTCCATAGACTTCTATTTTTCCGCTCGCTACAAATTGCTAGACGTTAGTTCCCATCAGATGGGCGGACGCGTCGCCCGGGCGCAGACGTTGCATTCGCCGTTCTCAATGCTATGCGGAATTTACAGCTACTCGCTTTTGTTTTGAGAATGTGAGGCGGTGGGGATGCGGCTGTAAAGTAAATTATTGCTGGATTTGTTTTATTCAAGGGAGAATGTTGGGGAGGCGGTAAGGAGGCTGCTTTGTTATAAATATTCAAATTTAGTCGGATACAGGGTTTCGCGGTTAACGCGGAAGTAGAAGTATACGCGTTTAGTCAGACACTGAGTTTTATGCGACAGACTCGGTGTTTTATGTTCAATAATGTAAACATGTAGAAATCTGCTGTTATAGCCGGATAATCTATTGTATAATATTCTGAAGTAAAAGGCCGGAAATACCGTGAGACATTTATTTTTAGACGTGAAAGAAGAAGTGGAATTATACCAAAATAGTCAGTCATTGTGTTTAATGAATGAGATATAAAGTTTCAACTCTACAAATGCAGTAAAAAACTCTGTTTTACCTGTTTTGCATACAAGTGAAAGTATTTAAGCATAATTAGATATTAAGTGTCTGTTGTAGCATATTGAAGTAGAAATATCCCAATATAGTCAGACCATGAGTTTGAGATAATTCACATGCAAGTGGAAATATTTGAATGCAATCAGACACTGAGTTTTAGATGTTCAATACAAAAGTGAGTATATTTAAATACAGACAGATTGTTACTGTACACAAGTAGAAATACGTAAAAATAGTCAGACCTTGAATTTTTATGTAAGCATATAGAATTAGAAATTTCCGAATATAATCAGATACTATAAGGACTTTTAGTCCTTAATCTAATAAGGAAAATAAAATAAATAAATAAGTTAATAATAAGTTTTGAATATTTCCTCTAGAATCGAAATTAATTACATATTGGTAGACTCTTTGTATATCACACAGAAATAGACGGACGTATGTAAATATAATGTCAGCTACTTTTAACATCGAAAGGTAGGAATATGCAAATACAGTCAGACAGTGACTTTTTATTGCAGCATATACAAGTAGAAACATCCCACTACAGTCAGACAGTCATGCCCTTAATAACTCTCTTGTCTGAGGCGCAGATCAAATTGTTCACTTAGCAAATGCTCGTACGTTCAGTAATCGCCTTAATGACAAAAAAAGCTGCAAAGGGAAGCCATTGAGGCGTTACCAACTGCTCCGGTACATTTAGAAAATGAGGAAGATCCGATCATGTGTATAATTTGATGAGGGTTGGCGCACCGTGAAAGGCAAAGAGGTCGCCTTACACGAGTACAAGGCCTCCCCAGTCACGTCGTTGGCGTTCCTCCGCTCACGTGTTGTCTCCTCAAACTGTGCCGAAAACGCACGCGTTAACTCGAATGCGGGAACTAAGTGGCTGCTCTGCTAATGTCAGGTGAAAGCCCATTGAGGCTCGTATTAGCAAGATTTGCGCGACTGAACTTCAATTCCCTTCCAGATTCAACATACCAATTTTAAATACCAGAAATGCGCTTCTACCAACACCCACTCTATACAATGTAAATCTAAATCCAACAACTCTAACTCCATCCTTGTAATCGTTTTAAGAGAACGTCGATCGTCGGCTCCGCTCTCCTCCCAGTAAAAGCGGATTACCGCAATCACCGCAATTATCAACAGCGACGATTTGCATGCGTACACGGGCGTATTGCCATCTTTTCGCGTGTCGTATATAACTTTCGAAGAAAAAAGTCTCTCGCGGCAATCGGGCTAATGCATTGGCGGCGGAGTGCGCGCGCGCGCAAAAGATCGGCCGCGTTAATCGGCTAATGTGATGTAACAGCTCGTTAAGCGGTCCACGTGCAGGCGATCAATCGCGAATGTCATAATCGGCAGCGGCGCGCGCTAATAGATCGTTGCCCCCTCGTTAAGTGCCTCGCGGCGCGATTGACCGAGTAGCGGCTCGCGTTAATGCGGCTATGCCCACTTGGTCCGATTGCGCCTTTTCCCGTCGTAGGCGCTGGCTGCGCGGCCAGCGCCCATTAATTTTTCCCTTGAAATTCAAACTAATGCGATCAAGCGTTTAGCCGATTATCGGACTCCATTCGGTCTCGCGACGATGGCGGATCTCTCTGATGTTTACGATCAAAAGGGACCAATTAAATGCTTCTCTATTCTTGTATATTTATTTATTTTTTCTGTACGCTAAAAATATTTATTTATTTGAAAATTTAGAGGGGAGTATTAAAAGATTGTTCTACACTACTAAAGATTTTAGTTTCCTTTACTATTTGTTTTAGTTTTAGATTTGGTTTTAGAATAATATTATTGCACTGTATCCCCTCGTTTCTAAAATTTCAGTTCTTTTATTTAGTTTCAATTCAATTTTAATTTTTCTATTGTTATTTTGTAAAGGGCTTTCAGCTCGTCTAATTGTTTAAATAAATAAATAAATTTAAGAATACAAAAATGATAAAAATAAAAGGAAAATAAACATTCTAATTGCTGTAATATATGCACTATTCAAAATGAATATGCAAGTGAATTCTTGAAATTGCAAATTTGAACTTTCTAATAGTATTTCTGCGTAAAATTCGAGCCAAGAGCAAGAGAACTCCATAATGAATACATAAAAAATGTAATTCATATTAAGCCGCAGTTACTTATTAGTAAAAGTGAATAGTCAATTATTCTAGGTGAAAAGTCCTCCGCTTGCTTTTTTAATTGAAAGCCTTTTGATTAAGAATAAGTGATTATTCACGCACCAGACTCATTCATATTTAGAGGGTACTAATAATCAGCCTATCGTAACTGACGTTCGTGTGCTAGTTTTAATTGTTGGGCACACGCCGTATATACTCGGCTTAATGGAGATTAGGTCGGACTTTCATGCCCGGCGTGTATTTCGATACTAAATACCGGATGGAAGTTAGTCGGCTCTAATTGGACTGATTTTTCCAGCCGCCTGAGTGATTTACTAAGGCCGTCGCTGGATGGATCCAATTTTCTGAGTAAATAGAGTGAGCTCAGCCGGCGATCAGTCATAGACTGGCGTGCCAGCTCATTACATGCGCTTACGCTCGGGGATGTATTTTCGCCGTCGGGATGGCTCGCTTTCGTGACTTTCGACAATTCGATCGCGCCCCGCGCGTTTCCTCTCTCGTTCTCTCTCTCTCTCCTTTTTTTTCGCCCCTTCCGCCGATCGTGTTTCATTTTGACGGATCGCGACGCCTCGGGGCTCGGTGCCACGTAGCGCCGATGTATCCAGGCTATTGACCTGCACCCCATCCTCCCCCAGTCTTTATCTTAATCGGTGGGGTAGTAAAATTCCAGCGTTTGAAAATTTTCAACGGATCGTTTTTTTTTCGGCACGTACGGGCGCGATAAGACGGGCGCCACGGAAAAATTCGGGAAATGAAATGTCAATTGGAGCGGGGCTTAAAGCCCGGGAGATTTATCGGTTAAAAATTTCATCGCTTGTGGGGCGAGGAATATTAAAAGCGACAGGGCCGAGCGAAGTCGAGATTTTTTAAATCCCACTATTTATCGGCGGGAGAGAGCCTCTCGCGGAACTGTCATAGCTGCCGGCTTGACGCGCGATCCTTCCGCCTACCTCTTCCCGCGTGAAAGGAAAAGCCCTTCCTGCCGATAAATCAACCGAAGGACCGCGCTGGCGCTCACTTCCTGACGAGTGAAAATCCGACTAGCATCGATACAAGTATTAGCCGAAGCGGACCTGCTTAAAGTGGAGCGAGAGTCGAGCTTCCGCGTAAAATATAAGTGGAACTAGTGCCGGGTTTACGGAGGATACGAAGTGGGCTTTTTTTATCGGGCGCTGCAACCACGCGAGATCAAAAAAGTCTTTTTATTGTTTTTTTGGTTATATTGTTTTTGTAGTGAAGAAAATATTAGCAGGGGAGATTTACAAATTATTTTATTTATATACAAAAATAATGTAACAAAAAATATTTAAATATAAATATGTATAAATACGCTAAATCGGTTAGAGTGAAATGGAGTCAAATTTTCACTCAAGGTTTAGATTTAAATTAATTCCCTCAATTAGAGTAAAGTATAGAGTAATTTTTTCATTCAAATCTAGAGTGAAAGGGTAGATCATAATTTAAAAAATTCAATCTATCAGAGTAAAATTAAGTCATTTTCAAATTAAACTCTATGAATGAATTAACTCTAGAATGACTCTAAAACAGAAGAGTGAAATTTCACTGTAACCATTTTAGTGTGTATTTACACTGACCGGATCCCTAAAGCCTAAAGCCCTTCATAACTTTAATGTTTCAAGTTATAAGAATAATTGTAGTATAAATTGCAAATGTTAAAAGTAAAAAAATTAGAAGCAATAGCAACCTTAAATTTAATTATGATGGATCAAAAATGCATTATACATTTAAATAATAAACAGATTACCGATTTAGATGAAACACTGAATATTGTTTGCTAGTAGCGAATAATGAGACAATCCACTCACAGTTTAATTCCATGAACTTTTGTTCGACAGAAAACGTTACCATTCCTCGTATAGACAATGATTAAAATATCACATAATTAAATACTTGCAAAAGTAAACAAAATATAATGTATTTCATAATAAATGAAACATCCTTTGATCAAAATAAAAATGGTGTGTGTCATTATTTGGTACTAGAAAATAATTTCTATAGAGTTTCAGAGGTTGTAACTCTCCTGGTTATTATACGCATGCATGTGAATTAAATATACACATTTAACAGACCAGAAGTACTTTCTTACCTGCCGGCAGTATTTTTTTTCCTTGCTCGTCGGTCTAAAAAGGGCGTCACTTCTGGTCTACTTTTCAGGTGAAAATGAAAAGAAAGCGAAAAACATGCGTGTCTTTACAGAAAAAAGAAAATAGTAAAATATGTAAAGTGCGGAGAAACTGACGTTCGAGCAAGCACGCGAAGCCGATAAGAAATTCCGTGAATTCCGTTTCGTCGCTCGACAAATAGCGCCCGTCGCCGCTCAGCCGTGTATTCTTCGCGTGGGGTGAGGGCCAAAACTGCACGAGGTATCAAACTCCCCGCGCCGGCACAATCCTGGAAAGTTACGCGTTCGCAGGGGTTGGCTCGAGGCTGGCGGTGTGTTACACACGCGAAAGGAGAAAGGGACAATGGCTTTTCCCGGGGGATTCCACCGTGCGCATATACATATATCTTTAACCGCGAAAATTTTACCGAGCCGCTCTTCTTCTTTCCACCGCTGCTCCCATTTATTTTATATTCCCCTTCTTCTTTTTTTTTTTTTTGTCGTTGTCTCAAACAGTCGCGCTGTGACTTTATCGCGAGTTCGGAGCCAATATTTGCTTAGGCGAAATGAGATATTTGAAAATGCTTTTAAATATGTGCTTACAAATTCTAGCGGCCATTCATAAATCATGAGTATTTAAATTTATGCACAAATAAGCATATTTTTGCATGACGACGATTGACCTAGTTAGCGGCGAGTTTTAACGGCAAGCAGCAGATCCTCTGGCTCATAATGCAAATATAAATACTAATATATTTACATTTTTAAGAGCGCCGCTGCTGGAAAAGAGTCGCGGTAGTGCGTACGAGCGTTAATGAGCTGCATCGGCAGGGAATTTCGAGAGTTACAGTCATACGAGCAATTTTAAAAGATGATCGAGTCAAGATTACGATACTGCAGAAATTGAAAAAAAAAAAAAAACATTCGTTGAGGGATCACCTATCGGACAAGGTTTTACCGATTCTTTACGTACCCTACAAAATGGAAAATCTTGCGAACATTGTTTATGGATTGCCAAATTTTTTTTGTCGACTTAATCTATAAAATTCAATGTGGTTTTTCATTTAATGTTGTACGTCATATTATTAATACCGTCGACATTCCTTTCATTCCGATGCTCTTCCTGGCTCCTGTAATTAAATTATTACGTAAAAGGGATAATTTTTTTATGATAAGATAATGAAGTTTAGACAGAAAGGTTGGAATGGTGACAAAGTCATTTTTGCTATATAGAAGAAAAAAGAGATTTCTGTGTTGTGATTTTATTTTACAAAGAAATTTACGTTTTACATGCTTCTATCTCATTCGAATCAGCAGGTTTTTATTTTTATCTAGTATAACATAAATAATTGTTATTAAACTGTAGGAACCCAAGAAAGCGCCTGACTTAAAAGAGTTTCGATAGTGTCAACACTATTTTGTACTAAAAAAGCGAAAAATCGTATATCTAATCTTACAGATTTGGTCGGAAAAAAGTTTGGAAACCGAAATAAATTATATCTTCTCAAGTTTTTCCATATTGGAGGACATCCAGGAAATCAGGAAAATTTTGCCTGGCAGGTGTACCCTCAACATATTCTTTCTTTTAGTTCTTATACCCCCAGCTGTTTTATGAAGTTCGTGGATAAATATATCTAGAGATATACCTCTATACAGACATAGTAAAAATGATCGAGTAGAGGGATAGAGCTTACCGGGCACTGATTGCGGCAGAATAAATAGGAGTTCAAGTCTGATAAATTATATGTCCTCAAAAAATTTTCCACGTTGAAGGACATCCAAGGAATCAGGAAAATTTTGCCTAGCATGAGGTGTACCCTCAACATAATCTTTTTTTCAGTTCTTATACCCCCAGCTGTTTTATAAAGTTCATAGATACACACATGTACAGATACCTCTACAGAGCTCCGAGCACGCAGTACCTAAAAAAATGATCGAGTCGAGGGACGGTGTTTGCCGGGCAGCCGGTAAATAAATAATTGCAACAGAATAAATAGGAGTCCGAGGGAGGGGTAGTTACTGGTCCCGGATCGTTTGGTCGCTGCTTTTGCGCCTTCGACGGAAGGAAGCTGCGCCGCCGAGTTTAGTTCGCCGGCGCTCGGATAGTTTCGCGGGTGTGTACAAGCGCTCGCAGCCGCAAAAGTTACGAATGTAAATTCGTAGCCGTAGCGTCGCAATGGCCGCTAACTGGCTCTTGGCTCTGGCCGCCGCATCTGCTCGCTCCCCGCGGGAATCGGACTCTGATCTTTCTATAAATAAATCCCGCTTAGTACAGCTTATGCGGCCCTCTTTTATTCCTCGCGGTCTTTTCCTTTTTTTCACGCTGCTCCTGCCGTTGGAATTCTTCTTCTTATTCTTCTCCTTCTCGTTTCGTTTATCCTCAATGTGGAGTACTTAAAAAATTATTTGCTTCTTGACGGAGGAAGCTTTGTATTTTCTTTTTTATATATTTAAATATTTTATTTTGTGCCGTTGTATAAGACTGTGCACTACGCGTATACGTGAAAAATATGTGTTTTGATAGATTTTTAATGGAGATGAGGGTAGAGAATAAAGTTATCTGTATAGTAAACTAAATAAAGTTACAATTGATGTGTTTATTCATGAGAATTATGTTAAATCATTGGCCAACGGTTGGGACATGCTGTTTATAGAAAACGAAGTTTACGTATATATACTTAGACTTTAGTTATTGTAGTAAACATAACATGTTATTATTAAAAAAAAAAAATATTATCTTATACTTTAAAAATACATGCAAATTCCGTGTCTTCTCGCGGTTCGCATTTTCTAGGCCAATTAAGGAGATGAAAATCATAAAAATTCGATTAAAGAGTGGAATTTTATTAACTCTACGGGCTATCTTTTTCAGCTAAGTAAATGCATTATTTAAATATTAAATGAAATGGCGTTGAAAAGCGTAAAATCTAAAATTCATATAAAAGTATCAGAGTGAAAATACCCTCCTCAGCTTATTTGGGCATCATCCATCTGTGATGACAGTTTTTCAGCTGTGGTATTAATGCCGCACAGCGAAGCGGAAAATTAAAATTATGCAAAAGCACAAGCTAAAAAAGTTTCAAACTTACTGGGTATTATAACATTACATTGACTTCGCGACGATCGATAACTGACAGATTAAGGGGGTCTGAAACTCAGTTTTTACCGACTGAGTAAATACTGCCGTTGCGCGACAGAAAAATATTTGTA
>JAWWEN010048157.1:0-11737 GCA_035582955.1 Sycophila texana
AAAAAATTCTTCTCCGTTCAAAAATTATGGCCGTTTCCGCTTAGGGTAGGCATATTAGGCTCAGGTACCTTATAATTATTTACATTTTACACGTTACGTTACAAATTACTTCTGGATCAAGATGCCCTTCATAAACCAAAATTCAAAAGTACATAAATAATTACAACAAAATTTAGCTTCATTTATAGCTTTTATCTTATAATCTTCAGAACAAAATCGCCCTCTATCCACAATTATATCATTGTTCGAATAAAAAGGAAATTAAATAGCCGTGACGTCGCGAATAACGAAAGACTTGCCAAGTGATATTAAAAAAAAAAGAAAGAAAAAAATAATAAAAAGACGTCACTAAAAAAAAAACATCGTCGTGTAAAAATACACCTCGCAGAAGAAAAAAAAAAAGGAATAGTGAATGAGGTACGAGGCCTTTTTTTCCTCCTTTCACCTCGCAGTCGATCTCATAAATGCCAAACGATCAGAGAGTGCAGAGAGCAGTCGTCTCGATCTTTTTCGGATCGCGTGCGAGTCAAGCGCGCGTCACCGGCCGCCTCGCATTCCTCCGGTCCATCCCGCCGAGATAACGCGTCGCGAGCGGACTTCCAGCTGGGCGAGCTCGGGGCGAGAGTATCACACCTCGCAAAAAAAGGCCTCGACGCACCTGCGCTCGAGGCGCGCGGAGATAAGGCTCTCCTCGAGGTGGGGAATCTCTCTCCCCGGCCGAGAGTGAGAAAGAGGACCAAGTGTCGAGCGCAGAGCAGAAGAAATAAAAGGAGACGGGCCGGGGGGGATGGGTGTAAAAAATGGAAGGATACAAGTGGGGAGGGATCGCGTTTCGCATCCTCTTTCTCGAGGCGGGCAAAAGGATTAGGACGACGGCGAGGCGAGAGGCCGGAAGAAAAGCGGCCTTCCATTAGGGCGCAGCTGAATGGCCTTTTGTTGGACCACACGAGTATATATACCGATCTACCCTACACCGGCGTATATGGTCATTGGTCCGACCCCTACTGTCCGCACCCCCGTTTACGCTGTGAAAGAATTAACAATTGCTTTGGTAAATTTTGCAGGATGAATTGCTGCGTTTAATGATATGTAGTTATATATTTGTGCAAAGGCAGGTAGGTAATTTAGGTTATTACCTGTAAGCATCAAGTGCAGCGATTTGACTTGTACTAGTGGTGCTTAATTTTATCTTTAGTATTCGTAAAGTTACGGGTCGAATATGTCAAAAATGCTATCGCAGTTGTAATTCTGTCATCGCAATTGTGATTTCAATACTGCACGTTTGAAACGAGATATCTTTGTAAAATTACCATTGCGAGTTTAATTTTACCGCGTTACTGACTCGAAACAAGTAACATTACACTGAAAATCTACACCCTTTTATAAAAAAAAAAAAAAACATTTAAGAAAACATTTTTTTCTTGGATCTTTTTATTAGAAATTTTACTTATTACGATGATGCTATATTAAAAGAAATCTGATGAATACATTTATTAAGTTTTCAATCAAATTTCATAAGGAGTTTCTTAATTTCTTGTCAATCATTATAATAATCAGAGAAGGACAAAAAATTATATTCACCGGTTATTAAATGGTGAGAAAAGATGCACTAACAATTGCAATAGTTAATTTTAATTTTATTTTTGACAAACACTAATGGAAAAATTACAAAAGTTCCTTGCAGAATCTTGTCAAAATTTGTTAGAGTTGTAGTAAATTTTGTAAATAAGCAATAGTATTACAATAATTAGTACAGCATTTTCCTCCGTGCACATTTTTTAAATACAGAATTTCAAATAAAACAAAAATATTTTCTTTCAAACCACACACTTTATAGATTCCAAAGTACCAATAAAAATTAAACCCCCTCATATAAAATTACTTTAAAATACGTATCCCCCTTCCAAAAAAAAAAAAAAAAAAAAAAAAAAATCAATCGATTCAATCAACTCAACGCTGGAAACAATAAGGAAAGAAGAAACAACCAATAAGCGACACGGAATGCAGCCGCAGAAAGTCGCGAGCAGACGGAAAGCCAAATGGAGCTCAGAGCGAAAAGAGGATTAGGGCACACCAGATGAAAAGACTAACGAGACGCGGACGAACGCACCGAGTGTCATCGCTCGAGAGGAGCGCGCCGGGGAGTACCAAGTGGCGGGGGGAGGGGAAGGGGGGGACTGCTCCCAGCCCACAGCATAATCAACTTAGAGGCGGCCTAAGCTTAATTGAATGATAAAGCCGCGCTCTAGCAGTCTATGTTTGTTAATGCGCCGCTGCGGCCTCGGCTCGTCTAAGTTAATGTCTCGTTGGCGCGGCCGCTCGGCGCACGCGCGTGATTTCCTTTGAAAGTATCGCGCCGCGCCGGGGCCGGGCCGTGAAAATTATTGAATTACCGCGGGCCGCGCGACGCCGGTGAATTATGCAGCCGGGGATGCAATTTTCCACCGGGCCGTCCAACGCGCGCTGCAACTTCGAGCGACACCGGCGCAACGGTGCAACCGACCTGGCTCATTCTTGTCGGGGGCTGTTGATTATCAAGTTTTCGCGGGTAAGGGGATATCGTTCTTTTAACGCTACTCGATAATGAACTCGGCCGTTGTTTTATTTTAATTATCATCCTAATTGTAATTAGAAAATAATTAGCGACCACGGCAATTTTGCTATAGTTTTAGGAGAAAGAGAGGAGAGGATTCGTGAACTTTGCTTATCGAGTGTCTATAATGATTTCCATTCTGTAATGCTGCATTGCAAAATTTAACTATTATTATAGTATTACTTTTTTAAAAGAAAAATTCGTATGTGAAAAAAAAGGTTTGTAAGATATGTAAGCAAGAAATTTTGAACATTTGTAAAATTACTTTGTATAAAAAAAAAAAAAAATTAAAGTGCCTTTAACTGAACTGAATGAGAAAATTGTGTTATTTCGTTTGAGTCCAAAAAGTATTTATTTATCAAAAAGCTTAGTAAATAAGACTGTAGTTAAAAATCGATAAAGATTTGAGAATACCAATTGGGGGTGAACCAGATGCGGTAAAGAGCAGCATCCAGAGTCGAGCAACAAGAAAGGAGTTGCGGAAATTGCTATGGCACAGCGCGTTTCTAGAAGTTAGAGAGGTATAATGTGCAAACGACGCGGCTATTAGCGTTTCCAGCGGAAAATCGCAATCCAGCCGCAGAGCATCAAGTACAAAGTATCTCCAGCACCGCTGTGCAGTGGTCCTCGACTTCCTCGAATTAACGCAGTATGACAATGCTTCAGTAAATCTATGCGTTGAGTATGCCAAAAGAGTATAATTATAGTACAATACATCTAGAACTAAAAAAAAATATCCTAATTAGTATTTAATTTTTCTTTAAATTTTAGAAGGTATATGATTGCGGATAATTCAGTGTTATTTATTCATGCAGTCAACAAAGTAAATGTACTTTTGACATGATATCAAATTTTTTTTTCAAAATTAATTATTTTCTCGTTCTATCCACGAAAATGTTTATTTCATATCCTGCCTTAATTCCTCGACGAAACAATTTTCAAAATTTTTTTATAAAATTAATCGATAGCTCGTTTATAAAATTGACCATTAATGTTCGTATACTAGTTTCATCGATAAGGAGGACACTAAACGATTTCCAGTAGGAACGATGTATACAAATACATACAAATTTAAGCGCGCTTTTTTTCATTTAAAAAAAAAAACGTCGACAAATAAAGAAAATTGCGAAGCTAAAGATACTTAAGCAACTCTCCCAAAAAAAAAAATCTGCCGCATGGTCGCGCGCGCACGTCGCATCGTTGCCCATGAAAAAAAAAAACAAAACAAAAGCCAAAGTCAATTCACCGTCAAAAGAAAAAAAAAAAAATCATAAACGACGTGTAAAACCGTCTCGCATATAAGAAAGGCTCAGTCGGAGTAACTCTACAACAACAGTCGGATAGCCGGTATATAGCCCCGGCCCGACCGCAAAGTTTGCGCGGTGCACCCTGCAGGTGAGGGGAGCGGGTTATAGTACAGAGGCGTTCGTTTTATACGCGAAAACGTGTGGTGCGTCGCGCGGCTCTACCAGCAGTAAATCGTACATACGCTGCTCGTTCGGCCGGGGCTTTACGAGTGCGCCAAATCCACGCGGTCTCGACTTATCGGCGCGCGCGGCGCCCCGCGCAATATCTGCCGGTCAACGCCGGCCGGCCGATCCGGTCCCATACTCTTCCCCCCTGACGCGTGACTCCGAGGCCGCGCGATTGCACGTCTCGCACGTTCCTGAGGCGGGGAAAGGGGGCTGCAGGAGCGGCCGCGCAATTTCCGACCGGCTCGACGCTACCCGACTTACGTCGTCTTATATGGGAAGATGTTTATGCGGGAGCCCGCCTCCTCCTCCTCCTCCTCCGGCTGCTTCGTGTCCTCTCGCTGCTCTGCTCTCCCTTTGTGCGTCGACTTTTTGCCAGGATATGCTCTTGTTTCTGACCTTCGCCGGAACGAGCCCTCTTTAAGCTGCTGCGAGGTTCGCTGACCTGCAGGGATTTATTTAGTGTCGCTGATATTTATTTTTTTTTTTTTCTGTGGGAAATAGTATTGTCTTTTTTGGGGAGTAAATTGGGATCTATGATGTGTTTGCTTATTATAGCATCCACAGTGTGATCGTCTGCGGCGGTTATATATAGTATACTAATTTAATGTGCAAAAATTAAGATTTATTGATATTACATTATTAATTGCTAAGTTTCATTAATGTGATGAAAAGTGCAAGTGCATTGAAATGCATTTAGGTGTTTCAGAAGTATAAAAATTGCATAAAATTTTATGAATATGTTACTATATTAAAGCGTTTTATTTTAGTCGTCGTTCTCAATTTTCCTCATGATTAAAAATTTATTTTATCAAATGTATAAAAAAATGCATTTTATCCAAATGCATAAAAAATCTCCAATTGAGCATCAGCAAAAAGCTACTTAGTATTTATTAAAATGTATACTAATATTTATTAAAATGTTTATTACAAAGGCACTTCTAGATATTTTGACTTGAATAATTCATAAAAAATAATTTACGAAGCTTCCATAGAATTGGCTTTACAAAACATTCAGGTCTTATTAACAAAACAAATCCCCTCTCAAAATCGTGCTAACTAGTTTGCTGAAAATCGTGCTATTTATTTCGCTTAAAACTCGATAAATGAAGACTAAGCAACAAAAAAATGTCAAAAATTCGTTAATTCCCCAGCGCAAAGCGTCTAAATAATCCGACCCCATCAATACTCGTCGATCATTTATACGCATCCTCGTTAACGTTTATTTAAACATTAATTATATCCCACGAGCGGCGAGTGAAAAAAAGATTCCTCCCTCGTTCAATATTAATAAACGATCGCCGATACATTATTCACTCCCCAGGCTTAATTTCCGCGTCGTCTCCTCCGTCGTCTCGCATGTTCGCACGTCGTCCGGGGCCCGCCGCTCGCCGAGCGAGCGTCTTAATTGGTGCATTCCTCGTGTGGCCGGCCCTCGTTCTACAAGTGCATCCTTTGCCCGGGTGTCCTCCCCCATCCTCCGACGTGTCGTTTCTCGGACGCGCTGCCAAACGCGCCCGAGCGAGACAAGATCCGCTCTTTCTCCCCATCCTCCTCTGGATTATATTCCGGCCACGTTGGCCGTGGAGGAGCCCAATCTCCTCCGGCCCGATAGCCTAATGAAGCAAATTTGCATCCATACGCGATGTGGGTGAACAAGCGCGAGATACAATAAAACTGATTCCGCGTCATTTGCCCAGGTGGGCAGGACACTCTCTCTCTCTCTCTCTCTCTCTCTCTCTTTGCTGAAGGAGAGCCCGAGGTCCCCGGCCTGATCCTCGAGCGACGGACGTGTGCAAATGAGTGTAGCCTATTCCAGGTGTGCTCCTTTGTGCCGAGGCTTGCTGTTTCTTATGACTCTCGCTGTTTGAGAATGCGATTTTGGAGCCCTCCCCATCCCTATGCGACGCGAATTCGGTAGCCGAATTTAAAATCGACTTGCATAAATCATTGCTATTGTTTAGTGTTACATTGTTTTCTTTCTTTTCTTTTTTTTCTTTTTTTCTTTTTTTCTTGTTTTTTCTTCGGGTGGCGATGTTGAGAATTCCATGGTCAAACGATTTATTTCGAGAATTTCGTTTAGTGAAACTGTTTTGAATCGCTTAACAGGAGAGTGTCACACCTCCGAATCATCCCTGTAAAATCACCTCAGTTGAGTACAAGTTTAAAAATTATTTTATTCTAAGGTACATGTATAACTACTAGAATAGATTAGAATAGTCGTTTATTACAAATTACAATATTTATAAATAATGATGATGTATAAATATACGAGACAATTATAAAAGTGCAACAATACAAATCACGTACTGTGCTGTAAGTTCATAATCATTTTAAATTTACAGTGTAAATAATTGCATCCGAGTGATATCACAGTCGTTAAAATTAAAAATACTGAAACTATACATGTAAATAATATTTTTATCATTGCCAAAATAAGTCTAGTTGTGTCTATAACCGATGATTATAACCGATGACTTTCATACGAGAAAAGCTTGTCTTGTATAGAGAGTGCGAATAAATTCTTCAATTAAAAAAAAATATCGTCTAACGATTTTCCAGAAATCCCGGTTAATTCAATCTCGGCAATCACAGGCACGTCACATGACGCTTAACATTTCAGCAATGTTCTTTCTCAGAAAGCAGTATACCTTCAAGAAGAGAGGATTATACCAACTCCTCGAGATGCACGTATTCTCCGTGAGATGATTAAAAGTCAAAGGATAAGCTTCAAACTTAATTGGCCTGCCGGACGTGCACGGATTCTAAAAGTCATCGATGAAATTCCGGCTCCATAAGCTTCGACATTGAAATCAACGCATTTCTTTTTACGATGAAAAAAAAAACGAATAAAGTACCCTCTAATTCGCCTATTTATAACTTCGTGTTTTATAAATACATCACACTCGGAGATTACATGGCAGCTTCTTTCATTTACGTAATGTATGTTTTGTTCGGTCGGAAAGGAAGGAATTAGACGAGATGAGAGAAGGAGGCGGAGGCAGGGATGCTGCCGAGCAGATACACTCGAACAAGATTGATGCCGTATGCGCGGCGGGAGACTGCACCACGTGCCTGGCAAACCGGAGAGAGGCTGAGAATTAAAACAAGCAAACGCGGCGGTGCAGTCGCTATTCGGATGATACTAAATTTCAAAGTATTAAGGGGATTAAATAAAATTATCCTTGAAAAATAAACCTCAACTATTTTTTACAAGTGCAGCGATAAGAAATACTTAAGGAATTAAATAAAAATGTGCTGTGTGAATTCATTTGTATAAGATAGTTTTCTTTTATTTTTCACGGGGTATAGAGTTTTATATAAAAAGCATCTTAATTATTTCGATTTATTTAATAATTATGGTTATTTCTTTAAGAGTTGTTCGGACGTTATCTTCATTCGAGAATCCTCGATATTGCGAAGTATTAATTTGACATTTTACCGAATGGCGCGAAAATTCGAAACGTTTTAAGGTAAATTAAAAAGAAATTGAGCCAACAAAGGCTTCTATCTTTGTCTAAATATAGATAAATGATAATAAATAATAAATAAGTAAAAACTTCAAAAAAATTTTCTATAGTTACAAATTTCTATTTAAAGATATATCCTCTTCAATTGTATCAGGAAAAAATTTCTAAAAATAGTGGAAATAGCTCGTCCACTCGATTCTAAATAGCAGAGCTCTTTTCATTATTTTTTTTAATGAAACCTCTCTAATATTTAAAATATAAAATCTATCTATATCTACATATAAAAATTCTGCAAAAATCAATGTTCTTTAGAATCTAAATTCATGATCAAACATTCAAAATAATCAAACAGTATATAATTAAATTTCTTATTATATACCAACCAACAATTACGATATTTCAATAACTCCGAGATTAGTCAACTCCATAAAATGATCTCAATTCAAGAAAGATAACGCGGACAGCACTGGGAATTCGTCGTCAAGTATACTATCGTCGAATTTTCTAAACATTTACACGGAAAAATCCCGGCGCGCCAATAATGTCCATAAAAAGTCCATTATTCTTTCCTCGCGCTCGATTCCCTGGAAAGGGGGTGGCTCAAGGCGCGAGCGGCCCGCGGGGATAGTCGCTGTAGCTGCGCGGGAGTTCCGCGGCCGAAGAAGTATCGGCGCGGCATGATAATGATTCAGCGGCAGGAGCCGTGCGAGCGACACCACGCGCCACGCCTGGCCACGGCGCGGGCCGCTCGCGCACCGCTGGGGAATATCCATAATTCAGCGGCTGCGGCGGCCGCCTCCTCGCGGACGATTTGTTCATCGATTATGCAAGTGTTTGATGAGTTATGGCACAATTAAAGTCGCCCCGGCGAGACGGACGCTCCGGAGATTATTTGCGATTTGCCGGAGCTTCCGAGCGCCTAAAGCTCTCTCTCTCTCCTCATCTTTTTTTTCTCTTTCTCTCTTTCGTTCTCCCTCTTCAGTTGGTACGAGCGGGTTGTTAATTCAGCAGTGGTTATTTATTGAGAGGCTGATGCGGAGGATCGACGTGTATTGCAGACGAGACTTTGCGGTTGTCCGGGGGGATTGATTTACCTTTGAGAGATGGGAAAAATAAGGATATTTCGGGAAGCATGAAATTTTAATTGACGGGTTTCCTTTTTTTTTTTAGTTTATTGCATGATTTCTTTTTTTAGATTTTAGAAAATTATTTTGGGATGGATTAACTCATGCCGTTTCATTGAATTTTTCATCGAGGCTGTGAGGAGTTTTCCATTTGTAAGGTATTGGATGAATTAAGAATTCAAAACTTGTTTACAGTCAAGAAATGGTTGTAAATAAATCGAAAGGTATTGTGATTTAAGAATCAATCGACGATCTTGCCAAAAGATTCGGTATAAAAAATTTAAAAAAAAAATTCGAAATCAAAATTTTTAGTTTAATAATGTGACTAAACATTAAATACTAATAATTAGTTTAATTTATTCAACTTTAGACAGCTCCATCTACTTTAATAACAAATTTTATTGTTCATTAATTAATTTATCGAAAAATATCTCTTAAATTACTTAAAGTCTCTAATAATACAATCGGAGATGAGCTACAATCAACGAAGATATTAAAATATGAAAATATAAATATTTGCAATAGAATAGATACAAACAATAGATCAACATCAGTTAACTCATGCATAACGTATCATTCATCAAATTAATTAATAAATTTAAATAAGCTTATTCACGGTTTGTAGGTGTAATGCGTGATTAATTGAAATTATAAATGTACAATGGATTCCGAAATTATTGCGTTAGCAGTTTGCATGTGTAAACAAGACTCACTCGTAATATAATTTTAGCGTGCAACCTTATCGTAATCTGAAATGTTTTTTTTACGGTAATGGCAGCGTTCATCTTGATGACATGATTTCATAAAAGCACATCAATTGTACATCTTTTTGCAAAGAATGTTGAACAAAAACTTCATGCCCTTTATCGTATTCTAAACTCGTCTCAATCGTCCACAGTAAATAATCGAAATGAATAAGGAGAATATTTATCTTAAGCATAAGAAAAATGTAAGTGTTTTCTCATCAACTACAAAAGCTCTCACATAATCTAAGCACAAAGAATAGCTCCTGTGTTCTTAACAGACACAATAGTTATTGAAATTTAGGTATTATTAAAAGAATTGTAAAATACTGGGAGTACCGTAAGTATACCACACAAAATATTCATTACTTCAGTTCTACATTCAAAACAAACCTTTCTCTCCCAACAATTTTCACTACTCCTACACCCGAACAACCTTCTTGCACACCTTCTCTCAACATCTAAACTAAAACGAAACAAAGTAACGAGTAAATCTCGAATCCTTCCTAGAAAACTTCGGGAGATGTAACAATTGCAATGAAAACAGAGCGAAATTAATTGTCTGCAAACAGTGGATAAGCCTCGAACACACTTCTCTAATCCAACGCGCGGCGGGAGAGGCGCGCGGGGGGAGGGAAATGTGCCAAGACGCTCGACGCCCGAGCGAGCTAACGAGATAAAGCGAAATAATTGTAAACCTCAAACGCGCGTCTCACTTCATTCGAAATTCAAACAAAGATATATCCGCGCAATATAAGTTTTCCATCGGCGAGCCATGAGCGCGGGGGCCGCGGCGATGATGAGCCTCGGAGAAAAGGCGAGGCACGCAACACCACGAGTCCTCGGCTTTAACTCCCTCGCAACTTCTTAAGTCTCGCCCGAACAAATCCCAAACTCTCGTTTACAAAGGGACTGTGCATGCGAATTGCCGCGCCAAGTTGGCTGAGCGAGCGAGAGCCGCGAGGACGGATGCGAGGCGCATGTTTAACGCCGAGCGAGCGAGAGGTCGAGACGAGTCTGCTCGAGGGAGGGAAGGGGATCGAGACTCGAGACGAGTATCTGACGGAAATTGGGAAGGAACGGTGGGTAGGGTGGGTATGATAATTGAGGATTGTTTGGATTTATAATTGGCCTTTTTTGAGCTCGCACGCGCGGATTTTGTGGAGGCACCTGCTGCTGTGGTTTTGTGATCGTTATCTGGTCAGCAGGGATAGCATCTTCGTTTCCTGCTGTTATTGACTGTCTGATGATGTGCTTTTTAGGTAATTGGCGAGTTTAGGTACTTTGATTAACCGCAAATCGATTCTATCGATCGGATCGATCTTATTTGTCGTTTATACGTACAAATTTGTTAAAATACTGGTTAAGTGGGCTCGGTATGGTTCATGATCATAAGAATCGTGCACATATTAATTCGTGCACAGTTTATAGATATATTTACAACGTTAAACTGTGCACGAACTAATATCTGCACGATTCTTATGTGCACGAATCATACCGAGCCAAAATATGCTGCTTTAAAAATATGCAGTCTGAATTTAACCAGCCTTAAAATATTAATGACAAAGTTTATTTTTCCTAATAATCACGGACTTTCCTTATTCCTTTTTTCCATGAACTATAGTTCATGGAAATTGGTTTATAAACCAATTGCAAGAATATAGGAATTGTTCAGACATTACGCAAGCAGTAGATATACTCTCCAATTAAATGAAAATAGCATTGATGTGAAAAATTTACGTTTCGTACTAATTCAAATAAATTCGAGACATTTTTTAACTTATGTGTCAGTACACGCCTGTACAGCAATAAGAAAAGGTAAGTATAAACAAAACTATCTATACAATTCATACGTCGATCAATATAAATTTACAGTTGCAATAATTGTTTAATACAGACTTGATTATAATTCATGAGTAAAATCAATTCTTTTATCCCTTAAACGAATCCCAAAAGTTAATAAATTTTAACTTTGCTAAACGTTAAAAAAATGTTTGCAGAAATCAAGATGGCAAAATTGCAATTGGTAATTTTCATCCTGGCCACGATCGCCTTACTGTCGATGCAATATGCCCAAAATTGCGTGAAGAAATGCATCTCCAAAATATCGTTTTGTCAAATAAACGGAAAATGTAATTGCGATAATCCTCCTTCCAAAGCATGTGCTGCTTTATGCGCTGATTGTCTTGGTAATCTCTATGAATCTTGTTGTAGCTGTTTCGAAGGTATGCTTCATGCAAAGAAATTTAAAGTTGAATTTTGCACAGGTCAATAAAGTGTCCTTTTAAAATAAATATTTAATACGATTTTATATTTTTTATTTAATTTCAGGTTT
>JAWWEN010048168.1:0-11733 GCA_035582955.1 Sycophila texana
AATACAGACATTGAAGAGATTCCCGACTTAGAACCATCTCTACAAGAACAAGAACAGGATCAACCACTGGACCTAACTCTCTCATCCGACTTCGAATACTTAAATACCTTAGATACGGAAGAGATTTACCCTAAAATTAATCCCGACAAACTCTTGGCAAAAGTAAGAAAAGCTTACGGAATAGAGAGCGACCCACGAAACGGAGCCTACGGTACCCCGCGACCAGGACTATCTCAATCTCAGAATCCCCCAGGTATTGACGAAGTCGATTAAATAAATAAAAATGGCCGACGAAGCAGCCCAGGCGATAGCCAATCTAACTCATCGTCAAAACATCACGGATGCAATGCTTAACACCATGGGAGTATTCCTTCATATTCCTCCGTACAATGGTAAAAATCTGTCACTCAAAACTTTTATGCAAGATGTCGAAAATGGATTCAATATCTGTCCCGAAGGTATACGTGAATCATTCTTCAAAGGAGTAATAGCAAAATTAAGAGACACAGCCAGAGATGCCGTAAGTGGAGTAGAGATCAACAGCATCGAAACTCTCAGGGATGCCCTCAAGGAGTATTTTGCACCAAAAAAGGATTATACGCAATACTGTGCAGAAATTCAAGGAATCCGAATGCGTCGTGACGAAAAAGTTATGGAATACTTTACTAGAATAAAAAGAATCATGGAAGGAGCAAAGGCATCATTAAAGGAAAAATTCAGAGCACCCGAAGTTGCAAACATGCTTACAATGCTTGACGGGATAGCATTGGAATCCTTCAAAAGAGGACTAGCGAGCGATTTATTATACGCTGTAAGTGTACAAGAACCCGGCACTCTTAATGAGGCCATAAGAATAGCTCGTCGCATCGAACAAGATATGAGTGGATACCAGGACCGACATGAGAAAGTCACGGTGATTGGTAGAGCAGTCTCGGGACCCTTCACCTTGGAGAAATAATTACCAGGAGGAAGTAAAACCTGCAACGTTCCGCTCGTACGACGACAGGAATAGTCGAAGTCCCCAAAGAAATCGTAGTTTTCATCCAAGAAATAATAATCAACGATCGAACTCTAGCGAAAGGACCTATAATGAGCAACGTCCCTTACCGAACAGATATAATCAAAACGTAAGAAACAACCAAACAGGCACCTACCAGCCCCATTTTTCACAACCACCATACCCATACCCTTACCCCATGCCATATATAAACCCAATGGTTTATCACCCCTATTATACAAACTATCCTATGATGCCTCAACAACTTGCGCATCCTATGCACCAGCCAAGTGCGCAACAACAACCAGCTCGTAACCAAAATGCCCATTTAAACTCACAGCCTGCCCGTCGATTAGACGCTGCGACGAGCGAAGAGGCTCAGGAGCGTCCTATATCGGTGAAGTTCATCACAGCAACGGAATTGCAAGCACAGGTAGAGGAGAAGCACCAGTAATTTTATTAAAAGTGCCGAAACTCCGCGGTCTAACCGATTTTATGATTGACACCGGAGCAGAAATAAATCTAATTCATGTCAATTACTTGCACCCAAGGGCGATTATAGCAACACACGAAGCTATGAATATTGCAGGAATCACTCATGATTCATTTACAACCGCAGGATCAACAGAATTAACCTTCTTTGACAAACCGATAAAATTCCAAGTCATGACTACAGCTCTCCCCGTACGTGCAGCAGGAATATTAGGCGTAGGATTTCTGAAGACCGAAGGTGCTGAAATTTACGCCAATACATTTTATAAATCATGAGAATATAAAACCAAAATCAGTCAGGTATATTCTGCAAGCTCGCACTCGCACCCCTATATCCATCAATGTATATCCTACAGACTTAAAAGAAGGATACATACCCCGAATCAAGACGAAAGAAAATGTATTCATGGGAGAAGCGGTCGCCGCAATTGAAAATCAGAAATGCGTCATCATGGCGATCAATGCAAATGAAGAAGATGTCGAAGTCGAAACCTCTCCAATAGAAGTGCAGTCGTTTGATTTGGTAAGTGATTCAGAGGATTTCTTCGAGAGCGAAGAAGAATTAGAAGAACCCTACCCAAAGGATCGACTAAAGTAAGTGCTCCAGAGCCTTCGATTAGACCATCTGAACGAAGAAGAAAAACATCACGTAATCGATTACGTTTCAGAATATCAGGATTTATTCAGACTGCCAGGAGAACTTTTACCAGCTACAGACGTGCTGGAACATAATATTACGACCACCGACGACGTACCCGTATTTACCAAACAATAGAGATACCCACCTATTCATAAGGCAGAAATTCAGAAACTGGTAAATGATCTATTAAAAAAGGGAATAATCGAAAATTCCAACTCACCATACAACTCCCCGCTCTGGATTGTTCCCAAGGAACCAGATAAAAACGGTAATAAGCAATGGAGAATGGTTATAGATTAGAGGACCCTCAATGAAAAAACAATCAATGATGCTTACCCTTTGCCGAATGTCACTGAAATCTTAGATCGATTAGGAGGAGCAAAATATTTCTCTATTTTCGATTTAGCAAGCGGGTTTCATCAAATCAAAATGGACCAGAAAGACCGACATAAAACAGCCTTTAGCACAGGAACAGGACATTACCAGTATGTAAGAATGCCATTTGGGTTGAAGAACGCCCCAGCCACGTTTCAAAGATTAATGAATCTTGTACTCATGGGCTTGCAGGATCATGAACTGTTAGTCTACTTAGACGACAATCTTGAGGAACACGGAAAAAAATTGAGACGACTCTTTAACAGACTGAGAGAAGCCAATCTCTCCTTGCAACCCGACAAATGCGAATTTCTTACCACTGAAATGGAGTATTTAGGACACATTATTAGCGAATCTGGCGTTCATCCGGATCCTAAGAAAATGGAAGCTGTAAGCAATTTCCCAAAACCAAAAGATCAAACAAATATTCGGCAATTTCTCGGACTTGCCGGATACTATCGAAGATTCATAGACGGATTTTCTACAAAGGCCAAACCTCTCCGACCTTTTGCGAAAGGACAAACCATTCTGTTGGGGCGATGAACAAGAAAACAGTTTTAAAATATTGAAAGATGCACTATGCGAAGCACCTGTTCTACAATTCCCCGAATTCACCAAACCATTCATACTGACAACAGATGCATCTGATTATGCAGTAGGCGCTGTACTAAGCCAAGGAGAAGTAGGCAGAGAGCAACCAATAGCCTATATGTCAAAGATTATGAAACCGGCAGAAGGGAACTATGGTAATACAAAAAAAGAATGTCATGTCATTATTTATGCAGTATTACATTTTCGACCTTATTTATATGGACGAGAATTTACACTATTCAGCGATCATGAACCATTGAGATGGATAGATTCGGTAAAACCACCTGTACAAAGACTTACTCGATGGAGAACCAGATTAAGAGAATACCAGTACAAATTTTTGCATAAACCCGGCAAACTCAACAACAATGCAGATGCATTATCAAGAAACCCGATAACCCCGGATGCAATCGCCTTACCGACTTCCTCTTCTGGAAAACTTCAAGCCAGAACAGCTCCCTCTAGCAGACTAGGCGGACCCGTTGGATCTAAAACAAAAACACCAACACTGCCCTTATCTGATGCAGAAACAGAAAGTAGCACAATCGCATCAAGAGTACGGTCTAGACATAATCAACCATCTGCCCCGCAATTACAACCGCATAAAATTAAACCAACAGCACAACCAAAGTCCATCATAAAACCTAACCCTATACCAAAGCCCATCAAGCCTAATAAATTTACTAAAAGAGTAACTTTCACGCAGTCAGACGAAGAATCTGAGCAATCTACTGACTCGGAACCGATCGCGCCTCCAGCGCCCAGAAAAGAAATAGCGGATTCCCCAGGTTAGTCAATAAATCACCCCCTATTCGACCAACACAAGCAAGCGACACTTCCTCAGAAACAGAAAGTCCCATAAAAAGAGGAAATCCTCATATTAAAGAAGTTAATCCAATTAAAGCTAATTCAACGGATGATTATGGGTGGGACGATACACAGTCAATCGCAAGGCGACTCAATGCTAACGGCCCCGAAGCGCGTTCCACATCCATTCCCAGCGAAGAAGAGGAAGAAGATGCACGCAGCATCCGAGCCCCTTTTCTAAGACAACCAAATCTACAAATAATTCCTGAAGAATCCTCTACAGATGAATATTCTACGGAGTCAGAAGAAAACGTGCAGCCACCGCCACTTAGAGCCTCGGATACTATTCCGCCAGGAATATTTTACCCGGAATTTAGGAAAATCCCGACCAATAATCTAAAAGTAAAGCTAACAAATCAAAGCCTTACCCAAAAACCCGACAACATATTACATTTTACCTCCACTGATTACGAATTCTAAACCTCTATAGCTAAATTGCTCATCGATTTAGGAAAATTAGACAAACTTTCCATCAAGAATAACAAACCAAAGAAGGACCAAGTTATCGTAAAGCCTCGAACTAAACACCACACCTTTTCTGCAATTTCGGCAAGGGACTTAACTGACCCCTCAGACAAAGAATTTCTCAGCTTAGCACAAAATTGGATGCAAACATTAAATTCATTGGTTGAAATGCACATGAATATCAACGAGATGATTATTTAAACCATATACTTAGCCCAAGTAGGACGCATAAGCCACAACATACTTCCTCGAAACTAGATCACTCACATCGAAGCATATATCAAGTTAAATCAACCCAACGCCGAATTTTTAACAACCAACCCTTATTCGATAGACTTCAGTAAATTAGTCAAACTTCAAGTTCGCACCCTTGACGCTACCGTAAGAATCCGAATATTGTTTCCATTATTTAATAGGACGCCATACCTGCTATTCAGGATGTACTCTGTGCCCATTTTACATCATGACCGAAACGCTGTCTTTCTCACGCCAGTTAGTAAATTCATCGCCATTCAAGCCGACCAATCGGAATATTTTTTCTTGGATAACATCGATAACTGCATCACACACTACGATGTTATGTACTGCAACATGAAGCCAAGAGTACTTGTACAACCATTTTGCGAATCATCTTCAATTTTCAATCCAGTTACTCTTAAATATTGCAATTATCAAACCATAATCTTAAACCTTACAGAATGGATTCAGCTAGAATTTACTAGGGAATGGCTAGCCTCCACACCAGTCGCAGAAACAGTCAATATTAAATTTTCCGGAAACGAAGTACACAACATAAAACTGCAAGGATTAAGGATCATTCGCGCTGTCAGTTCCTGCAAGCTCATCACCCAAGACACCATTATACCTTTTAGCCCAGTCGTCCGCACTCAATATTACCATTATCTCCCTACATTAACCGAACCCATACCGTATCCAACCACTGCGAGTATCCCCATTCCAATGATTATTTGCATTTCACAATCAGTGGCCATCAACGACTTTGCGCCCCTAGTGGGGAGAGTCAGCCCTTGGGCCTTAAAAGAGACCGCGCGCGCTGGAAAAATCAGTTCCGAGTTCATCAGTGACGCGTTCGATACCCTGTCGGTTCTCCGGTCCGGCCATCGCTCTTTCAAGGGACAACTCTCCACCGCCGCTCTGTTAAGCACGCTGGGTCGTCAAATTCAACCGTTGATCCAGCAGGAAAGGACAACGAACCAAGCCAGAAAGCGGCATATCCAACAACTCTCACTCTCTCTCGCTTCACCCTCTCGACCTCTCGACTCCTAGGGACTACTAGGAAATAAAAGCAAGTAAGTTGACTAAATTTACCTTCTTCTTCTTTTCTTCTTTCCACGCACGAAACATTTTTTTTAATAATTCTTCAGTATGAGTCAGCATTGCACCGCTGAGCCTGTACTTTAGAATTTTAGAATCAAACCCTATTTTTTTACTCCTTCCTAAACCAATTGAAATTGTACGGGTTAACGCCTAGACTCGCCGTACAATCAAGATTGGATCCCCTCACTCTCCCTCCTCACGTGAACGCGATATTTAAAATAGTCATTAAAAAAAAACAATCATTCATTTAGCGTTGCCCATAGGTTTCGACCTAGGCAGGCGCGACCGGTAAAAAAGGGAGCTGACCTTCCGTCACTCTCTTGGCGACCATTAAGTAGGACGTCATATTTTTGGGGGCTCGTCCGGGATCGAGCGAATGATTATTTGCTCTTATAGACTCTCTTTCTATCCTTTTCATTTCTTTTTATTATACGGACAAGTCTTCGAGGCTTTTAGAAAAATTATACATCGAGAGAGAGAGAATGAAATAAAAGTAAAAGTAAAAGTAAAAGTTAAAGTAAAAATAAAAGTAAAAATTATTTATTCAAGTACACTCATAAAAGGTGTACCGCTGACCAATGAAGTGAAAAGCAAAAGTTAAAATTATTCAAGTACCAAAGTGTACCGCTGACCAATGAAGTGAAAAGTAAAAGTAAAAATTATTCAAGTACCAAAGTGTACCGCTGACTAATGAAGTGAAAAGTAAAAGTAAAAATTATTCAAGTCCCAAAGTGTACCGCTGACCGATAAAGTAATAAAAGTAAAAGTAAAATAAAGAAATTATTCATTCAAGTAAACATAAGTGAACCGCTGATCGTTTAAAGAGTAAAAAGATAAAATAAATTATTCCTTATGTATAGAATTTTCAAATTTTTGCGCTATTTTATTAATAAATTTCAAAAATCAAAGGAGCAAGAAACATTAGAAAATAATAAAATTGAAAGAACTCCTTCTCTATTGATGCCAGATTTTTTCATTTGTAATCCTCTCGATGTGCAATTTTTAAAAATGCAATATGCTGATGATTTGCTATAAATTTTAGTGGACCAGGGTAGTGAAAAAAATAAGCCCGAAAGACGGACCAAGGCTAATCCCAGGCAGAGGAAGAAAAGGAAAGATCAACTAATAAAATCTTTAAAATGTAACGAGCCTCAACTATTTTTCATTTTTCTATTCTTTTACATATTTTCCGTCTCGAAAATTTTTATTGTTTCATAAACGATCGAACGATGTACGTCACATCATCCGATCTCTTAATTTAATCATAAGCTAATAGAGACACGACTTGTCCATCAACTTGTTTATACAACTGCGACTAGCCGAAAAATACCACAACAATAGCTTCTCTAGGCGGCAGTGTCACCTCGAGATGACTCAATCACCTATTTACTCAAATGCAAGTAACTTCTTAGTCTAATCACTCCGCTTACCTGGCTGGGGAGCTCCGAAATTTGGATATAAAAGGGACCCTCACGCAGGTATGCGCTGTCTTTTAGAACCCGTGAAGTATACCGATAATACTTTTGATATTTAAATTGCCAAGTGAAGGCCTAGAATTTTCCGTAAGTTTTCAATATTTTCCCGGACCAGTGCACCTGGCCGACCATTGTCTTTTTCCGAATTTATGCAGGACCGATACCTGCAAGTAGTATATCCGAATAGTCAGTTTAGTCTCAGCAGCCGTACGTTGCACGTCGCCGCCGTCATTTATTAATTGTCATTTCAGTGTTCGATAAGATTTGTAAAGTAAGAACGTAAGTTCTGTAAAGCGACTGTATAATCGCATAAAAGTGTAATATCGCGCAAAATACCTCTACTGTTGAATTTATAGTGTACCATTGAAGTGTGCTTCTTCACTGCAATAAAGGTAAAGAATCAAATACAAATAATAATAATAATAATATTTTATTTACCTTATTCCAACAAGGATTCTCGAGTCCTTGCTCCTAAACTTACCCGCCTCATACCTACGCCACGCAACCCACAGTTCTAAGCGCAAGCCGCTCGGCGCAAAGAACATCGCGTAATTAATCCGACGGGCCACAAGCAGTCGCTTATCCGTCGGAACGTTACAAAAACAAGCCGGAAAAGAATACCTATCGATAGAGGAATTCAGAAAAAGGAAAGCATTAAAAAAGAATTCAGAAGAAATTAAGAGGACAGACGTTTCGCCTAAACGTCCCCCTTTACTAGAGAGAATACGTTCTCTAGGAATCTAGGTCGATCCAGATGAACCTCGATTCATTCCTAAGGTTAATCGACTCTCACTCCCTCGCATGAGCAAGGAGGAATTGTTTAGTAGATTCTTTAAAATTCCTTGTAAAAATTGCTAAGACAAATTTCATACTAATTGTAAAGAATGTTTTAAAAAAAATTTTAAAATTGCAAGGAAAAATAATAATGAATAAGTTATTTTTCTTTTTAAATGTATTTTTTTGCTCACTGTCATTATATTTTTATAAATACTATTTATTTTTGTATCTCATTTATTTACTTTTTAAAAAAAAAAAATATTTTTTTTATTTATGTAAATTCCTAAATTATTATTCTTTTTTATTTATTTTAATGAACAGACCAAATACCCGCAGCTAAATTAAAAATAATCTTTCAGAAAAATTAGTCGCACTTCCCCTCCAAACTAAAAAAAAAAAAAGAACGAGATTCCTCTACTGAATCTTTAAATACGGAAATATTATATCAAATTTCTTCTCCTTCAAGAAGTGACTCTGACCTTGACTCCACTCTTGATACGACAATAGTGGAAAAAGGATCAGTAGAATCACCATCTACGTCCGCTACCCCTAAAACTAGCCGCCCTCTTAAAAAAATACAGAAATACCTCCAGCAATTAAAAACTCATCCCATATTTAGAATGACAAATGAAGACGCTGTTACTCCTATTGCTCCGCAAAACGTGGCACTTAAGGACGCTTTGAAAGTTGTGCCTGAATTCGATGGAAAAAACATACGGTCAAGCGAATTTCTTGAAGGCTGCAAGGAGGCAAAAGCCATGGTTGATCCGGTTGATCAACCGAACATGGCCAAATTAATTAGATCTAAACTCTTCGGCGAAGATCGCTCAGCGATTGCCGGAGAAACCTATGCAAATATAAATGAATTAATTGACGCGCTTAAAGAAATCTATTCCCCTGCAAAATCAGTAGAGCAGTTAATGGGCGAAATAGGAAGTGACTTTCAGAAGGACAATGAGAATGTTATTGTTAGATGAGTAGCAATCTAAGGCGAGTAAGAGAGAGAGAGAGGATGTGAAGTGCGCAGTGCCGCTGTCGCGCATGATGAGAGTGTGTGAGTGCGTAAGCGCGCGACACTGCGTGGCGCGCGCTGCCGGTCAGAACCGAGCTGACCCTTGCGCGGAGTGGACGTAGGTCGAAGGTGTTTGAATAAAGGATCTTCTTTGGTGCAACTATTGTGTTTTCATCGACGCCCTCATCCTCCTCATCCTAGGATTCCAACAGGTTATGGACCCTGCACCGCTTCCAGTGCGCAATTAGGTGTGAAAAAGAAACTTTGTGAAAATTGAGGAGGTGGTGAAAATGGCGAGTCCAGGGCAAACGACTGAAAGAAGTAAGTTGCTTTTATTTATTAACACGCGTCGGGAGTGCCGGAAAAACGGTAGTGAAATTCGTAGTTAAATTAATTAAATGGAATGTGAAAATTCCAAAAATCAAGTAGAATTCGAGGCGAAACAAAGAAAGGCGACCGAATAATAGAAATTCGCGGAAAATCGAAGGCGGATTAAAACGACGGGAGTGTAAAACTAAGTTGAAGTGAAATTGAAATTGTGGAAATTAATGACGGGCGAAAAATTGGAAAAATCAGGAGAAACGCGAATTTAGAAAAATCGGAAAAACGAAATTCTCGGAAAATCAAAAAGAGAAAAGTTTAAAATTTCGGATGTTCAACGATTATTATAAATAAGGTGAAAATAATTTATTAATAAAAGCAGTTGCTAGGAGAAATAAAGAGCGAAATTACAATGGGGGCTTTGTTGAATTCCGAGAATACCGCGCGCCGGCAACACGTGCGGCAAGTTCGAACCGGCAAAAAAGGGAGAGGCACACGCGGGAAGCGCGCCAAAGATGGCGGCCTGTCAGAGTTCGCGTGGGCTCGAGAGAAAAGCCGGAGGAGAACATGACGTGCGCGTACAAGGAGTGTGCGCGCATCGTAAGAAATTGTAGGTGGCGAAGGCGACGCGCTCGCTCGGAGAGACGACGCGAGCGGGAGACTGGAGGGGGAGAGGGACAGCGCGCGGGCCGACTAGGTTGTGCGTTAGACAGAGAAGGTTGCCGCGCGGTGATGTTCAGCTGGGTTGGTCAGCGCTAGGCGCGTCAAGTCATGTGGGAGAGACCGAGTGCGCGGCTTACGAAGTAAGTGCGTGTAGAGAGCGCACACACAGTGATGCGCTATGTAGGTGTGACACGTGGTAGTAGACGCGCTGTAATGATGAGATTATATCGTTTATAGGTGTGCGGAGTTTCGGCATGGTGTGCTTTTTAACTTACGCGGCCGGTGGATGCTAACTACATCGCGACGCGTGATTAAATTGCAATTAGTATTACGGCGGTTTAGATTCATAAAGTTGAAATTGTGTGCACACAGGTGTTACAGTTGTTACAGTTGTTAATTTAAAATCGCGCGTACGGGGACTTTGACGTCGTACAGATGAAATAGAAGAATCTAAACCCGGAAAATTATTTGTGTTCAACGCCTAGTTGATTAAGAGCCGTAATACTAGCCGAATGACAGTTGTAGTTGAAAATTGAACACTTACAGTTGAAAATCGACGTCACGATTCGAATCGAAAATTAATAGTTGAATTTAAAGTTGGAAAAGCATGCATGCGCCTAGTTGTTTTTGGAGATTTAATTACTAGAGTTGAAGTT
The DNA here is from genome assembly GCA_035582955.1 of Sycophila texana. Lineage (NCBI taxonomy): Eukaryota > Metazoa > Arthropoda > Insecta > Hymenoptera > Eurytomidae > Sycophila > Sycophila texana. The sequence continues at coordinate 10,670 of JAWWEN010048168.1, forward strand.
GGGAAAACATATTTAAAAACATCTAGTTTTTAAATTAAAATATAACTAAATAAATACTGATTGATTTAATTATTTTACAGGAGAACTGAGTGTGGTGAAGGAGATTGTTTGGAAAATCTGGGAGCAGGAGAAATTGTATAACACTCATGCTGGTGGACCAATTTGGCTGACACGAAAGGAGGATGGCTCCATTCATCTGGCCCTTTCACATACAAAAATGATTAAAATCAATCATTTGTTGAATGAGCAAGACACCTGCAGAATTTTGGTGAATTGGGTGCTGCTTACCACTGAAAAGGTGCTTTCGCTGGGGAACCCGCTGGCTCCGACACCGGAATTTGATGGAACAACTAGCTTGACCCAGCAGGAGATAGTTACACTAATTTCGGAGAGCCAGAAGGCGTTGAAAGAGGAAGTCCAGGAGGAGATCTGAAGGAGACCTTCGAAAACAGAAGGAATTCAAGAAGGATTTGGTGGTGGACTTGACGGAGTCTTTCAGCGAACTTCTGAGAGAAAATTTTGGAAAACCAACAGGCTTCCAAGCTGAGGAAGTCAACTTCTTCAGTTATAACAACACCTAGACTTGTAAGCGATGCACGATTCCAGGAGCCGATCGTTTATCGTTTTGATGGAAAAGTGGTGGACACGACAAGAGGCTGCGCGTTGCTGTCTGCTCCTCGCTGGTGCCCAATAATCAGCGAACGATTGTCCCCTGCATTTTCCGAGTGAGATGAGCCCCTAGAGGAGGGTGAGTTATTGGAAGACTTTTATGAGAAGCACTGGGAACATCCAAGTGGTAAGGAGGAGGAGGAGCAAGAAATGGATTTCGTGGTGAGTTGTTCTCCTAAATTTGTTACAAATGATAATGTTAAAAATGCCAATAGGTGTAATAAGATGAGCACCCCGATAGTGAAGAGGAAATCTAAGGAAATTTCCGATATTGATTTAGAAAAATTGGTTAATCAGAAAGTTGATAAAAAAGTTGACACGATAATTAAGGGGAAGCTCAGTGAGAGCATGAACTCGGTGATCAATTTATCCGATAGAATTCAGGTGGAGGTGAA
>JAWWEN010048179.1:0-11733 GCA_035582955.1 Sycophila texana
ACGCTCGCTCGGGCGCTAACGTCGCCAATGCGGTAATCGCCCGTTTATCGCACTTGTATCGTAATATACTATTATGAGTCATGATCGGATTATGTAAATTTGTATCGTATTGTACAACAACAAGTACATGCAATTTTAAATACTTACCTTTACATATAGTCAAAGTAAAACTGTAAGATTTATACTTAAAAAAAAAATGTTTAACGTCCAAAATACTTTGTTTCGCCGATCCGACATGGATAATGATATATAGAAATCACATTCAACGCTCGTCGCTTATAAAAGCTGTTGAACGCAAACTTCCAATGCCGATCTCCGGCTTATCAGATCCCCGGTCGTTTCCGGCCATGCAGCGGCTCGTATTGCGGCGTTTATCGCGGATATATACGAAAATGGACGGAAATAAAAAAATAGACGCGCCCACTAATTGTAAGCGGCGCATGCAAACGTCAATATCGCGCGAATAAATCAGCGGATCAGAGGTAAAAGGCGCTCGTGTCCGTGAGAAATTCACTCGGCGATTATCGTGACATCTCGCGCAAAAAGCGCGACGGCGACGTGAGAGAGTAAAAGCGCAGCGCGCTTTGTGCATGCAAGAGGCGTATAAGTATCCGTGAATCCGTCCGGACTTTCTTCGACGACGAAAAAAATTTTGATGCAAAACTTTTATGCGCCGAGCCGTCCGCGCGGCTGTTACACTTATATTAATATACATTGGGAGATTTTTTTTGAAAGTCCAGCGGAGCCTCGGTGAATAAAATGCCGCTCGAATATTGAAGTGGTGTATATATGCACGCGTCTCGGGAAAATTAAATTTCGAGCAACGAAGAACTTGCTATGGATAAACGATCGCGTAAAGTATTCGTTTTACGGGTGAGTGGAATTAGTGTTTTTTAATGTACTTAATTTATTCGCAGTCTGACTTATGAGTTCAGTGAAAAGGTTTACACGAAAATTTTTACAATTGGCCTGTAATTGCATCGAGAAAAGTATCTTAAAGTAGTTATCTTATAGTAGTTGGTATAAAAATTAGTTGTACACTTCAATTCTATAACTAATTGCTAAGAAGGAAAAAGTTTAATGGATTAAGTTCACGTAGAATATTTCGTGGGGAAGTACACTATAATAGTAATTGAAAGTGAAAGACTTATAACAATTATATAGCAATAATCAACCGATCTATGTGTTATCAAGTGATTCATTATAACCCTACATCTTCAAGCCAAATGTCAATGGGCTGGTTTTTATACTTAAATTTAAACGTCCATGGCCAGCTGCGTTTTTTTATACCAATTTATTTAAGGAAAGTTCACTCTCTACTACAAGTAAAGTTGATCTCTAGCACGTGATCCGGTTTATAATCTAAAAGAAAACAAAAGATAAAAAAAACGAATTATTTTAGTTTATATAAAAAGTATATTATTATCTCAAGTTCAAGAATTGAATCTTTACATCATGTAAATATAATATTTGATCTTTACATGTAAATATAATATTTGATATTTACATGTAAATATAATATTTAGAAAATCATCTACGATGATTCGTACACTAATTTCCTTTCTCTTTTTATATATTATTTGCTGTTTTTTACATATTCATTCATTTGAAACATCAATTTTTTCATCACAATTTCGGTCGATCAGACAAGGAAAAAGTATAGCAATCTTTAAAGTAAAATCTATCTATTTAAAGGGGTTTCCTTATTTTTTTCATCACAAACACAGTCTAAATACATCATCATTATTTAAATTATTTACATTTTTTGTTGAGTCTCTTCCTTTATCATCTTCGGTAGTCGAAATTTCTCCTAAATCAACTGTTCAAAATATAGATACACTTTCTCATAAAGCTCCCGATGAGTACGTCGCCTTCGGGCCCGCGAGCATGACCATCACCGCAACTCACGGCCTTCGCGAGTGTCGACCCGCTCTGCGATAAAATTGCACCTTGTAGGAGAAAAAGAAAGTGGCCTTTATAAACGCGCGCGAAACGACACGTACTTATTAGTACGGGGGATTCCCGCTTCCGCATTTTTTTTTCTTCCATCGCCTCGGCACTACAAATTTGTAATGTGCATTGTTCATTAATATAGACTCGGTCAGATTTTACGATCGACGTTTAACGTTGTTATGCTCAATTTGTCGTGGTCAATTTAAGTCGCGACAGGCGAACCATTAAATTGTTATCGAGCAGTAAAAGTTTACAAGAGAACTGTAATACAATCACTTGCATTGTTGGTTGTTAAAAATATTGTTAAAAGTATTTTAAAGTATTTTAAAAATGTGATCTGCATAGATGTTGAAAGATATATTTTACATATCGTTGAACTAATTATATAGTATTCCACAATTAAAATTTTAAATCTTGAATCTTTGGAATTATCAAAAGCATTAATGCACAATCTCTATAAAAAATATCATGCAGTTAAAAGTTCACTAATTGTAAAACACCCACTTATTACTGTAAATAAATGAAAACTAAAAGTTTACAGTGATAAGTGTATTGACGTGATATCGATGTCAGTGAAATTTTTACTGAATTACATTTAGAGGGATGCAATCAGTCGTTCAACGTGATACATTGTTTTGCCGAACTTTTTTAAAATTATTTTCATTATTCTCTGGACTTTAGAACAATATGATAGGGCTTTGGGGATATGACGAAGCCATCGTAGCCATTCAGATCAGGTAGGCGGTGTTGCGGTGACTGGCAGAGCTCAAAGTGGTGCAACAGGTAGGCCAGGAACAGGAAGAGCGAGGAGCGGGCCAGACTCTCGCCCATGCAGCGGCGCTTTCCTGAACATTGAATTGTAATGTAATTTCAACAAGGTAACTTCGAGATAAAAATAACTTTTATAAATTCGAGATAAAAATAATTTTTTATCTCACCAAATCCAAAAGGTAGCAATGCGCTGTTCGCTTGGAACTTGCCTTCGCCGTTTAAAAATCTCTGAATCCTGAACTCTTCCGGTTTATCCCACAAGCTCGCGTCGTAGTGGACACTGTGAAAGTTTAGGAGAACCGTAGTGTCCTTAAAACAGTAAGTCATTGGTATTTGCATTTACTTAATTTAGTTTGAAATGAAAAACATGTTTTACCTTAGGAATATAATATCCTTCCAGTTGAATGTCGCTCATGGTTTTGTGAGGAATGCCTACTGGTGCTAAAGTCAACGACCTTTGAGCCTAACGTTTGTAATTAAGAAAAAATAATTTCAGTTTTATCTCAAGTATAAAAAACTTTGATTCAGTGATGTTTGAAATGATAATTCAAACATTCATCGTTGATTACCTCTGCAATGAATGCCTCAATTTTTGGTAAATTGGGCATGTCTGCTAAAGCCGGTAATCTACTTCTGCCGATGACGGTGTTTAATTCTTGCTGAAGCTCTCGAACGCAGTGCTGATAGTTTGCCAGATAAGCGACGAACATTGCCAAAGAATCCGCCGTAGTTTTTGATCCAGCAAGGAATAGATCGAGGCAAAGAATGAGCAAGTTTTGTCCTTGATTTTATATAAAATTATATTAATATAATTAAATTATTTAGATAAGTCACTCTTATAATTTTTTAACACTAGTTTTTATCTATTTTATTGCAATTTATCGAAGTATTGCTATTTATTGATTTATAAATTCATAAACTTAAATTAAAAAAAAAATGTGTATACTTACTATCAAAAACGGAATTCTCGTCATCAGGATCGTTGTCCGGACGAGTATTGATCTCCATGAGGAAGGCGTCGATGAGGTCTCGTGGCTCGTCAACCGGCAGTGACACCTCATGCTGATGAATTTCTTCGCTGAGAAAATTCCAGAGCCTCTCCAGGACCGTCAGTAGCTCGTTGTACCCTGACCACTCCGGAATGATGAAACGCAGATATGGTAAGTGTGATATTATACCGCCCAGCACGTCGTTCAACCTAATCAATTAATTTTATCGGCTATAAATTATTAATTTAAATTATCGACTATACATTTTTTTGTCGATCTTCTGTATTAATAAGAAGAGTATACTGTATAAATTATAATTTATTAACGGGTCAAGGTCAGGGATAATTAACGTGACTTAAATCAGATCTGGAATCTAAATCCGATTATCGTCTACGATAAAATCTCCTGTTTAAGAAGATGTAAATTAAATTTCGGTCACTGAGTGGCTCACTGTACAGTATATATCATCGTATTATATCGCATTTTTTCACTTACATCCTGTTTTGCATAAAATGTCACAGCCGAATGTACATCATTCGCGTAAATTTTTTTAATCGCGCTCTCGGTGAAACTCGACTCTTCTTTCTTTTTTGCGCGTCTATATCGACTGCTAAAATTCCGAAGACATGAATTATGATATAATTGCGCCGGATTCCTCGGCGCGATGCATTAAGAATTCTTTTCAGTCGAGAATCGAGCGGCAGCTGATGAGAGTGAAATGTGAAATCGATAGGACGATTAAAATTGAGAAGTTTTTTTTTAAATGTAGAATACGCGGAAATGTAATGTATTATGGTGATATTTAGCTGAAAGTTCAGTCTGCGGTCAGTTTCTTAGTGAGATAGTACTTTTTTTAAAATAAAAAAATAAAACTAAAAATAAAATAATAATAATAAAACATAAAAATATATAAAAAAATTAGTACTCTTTTCTCAGTGTACTATACGTATACGTGGCTTCTAAAAAAAAACTATTCAAGTACGTTTATCGATCTTTTGAGAAAAAAAAAACAGTTTTCAATGAAATAAATTAAAAAAAATTAAAATACCTGAAAACATCGTGTACAATGTCGAGTATCTCCTTGAGCTTGCGGTCGTCGTTCTCGAATCGGTGCCCGGCGAACATCATCCAGAGTGAGTTGAGCACGGCAACGTCAAAAGCCGTGTGCATGAGCACGGGGCCATCCTCTGCTTGTCGTCCCAACGAGTCCACCAAATTTTGCGCCTCAATGGCAAGCCACTGGGCCATCGCCTCCTGTCCGAAGCCAAAAGCCTTCAAGTGCTTCGCCGTAAATTTACGCATCTGCGTCCACTGCTTACCCTCCGTGAACAGGATTCCTGGTCAAGTAAACCATCGATTTTTGCTGATGTTATTTGCTTGTTTTATTGTCATACGCGCAGAAAGCGTCTTGGCGTGTATGAAGAGTGTGATTTATATTTTTTTCAACTAATTAAAACTGATATCGAACCTTTTTTTTTGCCGAAAGACCGAACCCTGAAGAAGAATCCGTCAGGTCGGCCGTTAAAGTCGTCCGTAAGCAGCACTTTTCTCACCATGTCGGGGCCAGAAATTAAAACAAATCGTTGATGGCCGAGTTTCAGACCCACGATTGGACCATACTTCTCGTACAGTTTTTCGAAGGCCAGGTATATGTAGCCCTGCTTCCGACGCATCCATTCGAATTGAGCCAAGCAACCGATTAACGGAAACCATACTGGACCTAAATATATTATTACACACTTTTGTCAATATTTTATAAAATAAGATATTCTTTTGCTTAAGTGTTAGAAAATGCAATGGATTTAAAAATTAATTATGACAAGCTATTTGAAGTAAATTAAAGTGACTTATTATACATATTTTATTACATGTCATGTGTCTATAGATAAATAAAGCACTGACATTGCAATATGCGAATTATTTTCAGAGAATTAATTGCATATCCATAGATTTGCGTTATTTTTTTTTATTGATTTTTGCTACAATAAAATGCAGTCTGTACGTGCGATTGAATTTTCTTGAGAATAGTATATCTTGTAATAATATCTTCTACATTTTTATTGTAGGGATAAATAGCAATGCACAAGTACGAACAGATATAAATAATGCCTGAATTTCTAGAAGAGGAAAAATTTAAATTAAAATTTTTATCTGAAAGACGCGAATCAATTAATCATTACTTCACTGCACTATTTTCACTACCCGACTCAGTTGAAATCTACGCGATTTTCCAGACCCAATGTGCACATCTACACGTAGAAATAAACGGACCTGGTGGGAAATTCCTGGGCTTTAAGCAGCAGCAGCAACACCAAATGAGGGCAATCGCGAGGAGGGCGCACAGGAGAGTCGACAGCATCTTCCAGCACTGGCGACTGGGCTCCTTGCGACAAAGACTTTATAGTCGACTTCCATACACAATGGCTTCTGTCAGTTTGACGTTAGAGCTAAGGGGACGCACGAAGCTGGGATGCTATCGCCGCTGACGTTGCTGTCGCAAAGCAGATTCACCTTCAGATATACTACTGCGGGAGGTCGCGGCGCTCGAGTTGTTCAAGAAGCTCATGTATTCGGAATATTTTATATTCTTCATATTATAATTTTTAAGAGAGCACATTCTTTCATGTTAACCGCGTAGATGATAATCGATTAATCAATAAGTGAAACGTTCTTATAAAAACTGATAAAATCTCATAGATTCTGATGCAAAAATCGAATAAGATATGCGGTTTGTGCACCCTTTTTATAAGGTGTTATAATGATAAGATCGTTTCAATGGGGAAATTTGGTAACATGGCACTATTTTAAAATATTTTAGGTGTCTTACCGTGCACGGAATGTTACTACTGCCTTATACTGTACGAGGAAGGTCACAGCGCTCGAGTTCAAAAAGCTCATGTATTCGGAATATTTTATATTTTTTATATTATCATTTTTAAGAGGACACATTTTTTAAATTTACTGTGTGGATGATAATCGATTAATTAATTTTAATAACATGGCACTATTTCAAAATATATATTAGTTGTCTTACCGTACACGTACGGAATGTTACTACTGTCTTACCGTACGCGGAATCTTACCACTGACATTTTTACGTTATTTCTTCAATCAATTTTGAAATAAATTATTTTGCGTTTCATATAAAAGTATAATAAATTTCGCTAGTCAATTTCATAATTTATTCAGGAGTAGAGTCTGATGCGGTGCACTGTGCATGGATCACTTTCTCAAAAGCTACCATTACTCATTGATAAGGGTGCATAGAGTAGTTTGTTTATCGTAACGCGCGTTAGCACTTTTCATCGTGATTAACGGTCCAAGTATTACGAGATTGTCTCTAATCTATCGAAGACAATTTTTCACCGCAATCGATGGAATTTCAAGCGTAGCGGTAGAAAATAGCCGAGTTTGATCACACGAGGCCACAAGAATTTCACCTAATCACAAAAAGCTTCTCGTTTTCACTCCATTTCTTACATTTTTACTTAAGGGAACCCATCACCTTTAAAATGGAGGATAAAAAATATTTAAAAAATATTGAAATACACCAGTTGGTACCGTTTAACATTAATAGTATATAAGTATATATAATTTATGACAAAATAAGCCGAAGAAGAAGTCTCTAAACCTATTTTTAACCCATTTATTTAACGAATGTATAAATTTTGTGGAGTTATGCTTAAATTGTTGGTAATTAATGATATTTAGGTATGAAACATTCTAGAAACTAAAATTATTTGTGTAAGCACTTAAAAAAATACATAAACACCATAAATTTATCAAAATTAAGACAATTCAGCGAATTTAATATAATTTCTGAACTTTTTCAAACGTTTTTTTCAAATAATTTTAATTTTTATAACTCTTCAGGTCTGAATGACATTAATTACCAACTTTTTAAGCTTAGTTTCAACAAAATCTATCTATTTATTCAGGCTACAGGTTGCACCAAAACCAAAATTTTAAAAATAACATTACTTCCTTCTCAGCTCATGTTATCATAAATTTCATATATTAATTTATATATTCATTATATTTCGACTTCATTATTTTACATTCACATGACACCTATATAACTATATGTCCACTATACGTAAGCCTAATAAGAAACTAATAATCGGTCCATTGAACTCTTCTATTATGGTGCGTCGTCCTCTATCAGATTATTATTACCGATCGGCACCGAATAACTTCCTACCTGCAGAATTAAGTATACGCATCGGAGAAGTTGGGAGAAATCTGGAAATATCAATGAACGCATCGGCGCTCTCGTAATTTTCCTCCGCCACTTAACACCGTGTATTTTTATTTTTTATGACTCAGCATCTCGCAGGTGTCAATTACGCGTTTGGCACTTTCCCGGCGAACAGGCGCATTGCGCCGCGAAAAGAGTGCGAACGTCGCGTGAACGGCGGGGTTCCGAGTTCACTCGTTAATTTATATTTCGAATGCGCATTTTTCGGCTGGCGACCCACGGGATGCTATACACATGCTTTCGCGGCCCCCTCCGTGGAGAAGAGAAAAACGAGGCTGTGCACCCGATTTGACGCGGTTCTGCGAGGATGATTTACGTCGTTTTCTCTCGATTAACTCTTCGACCGTGAAGGTTGCTTTTTTTTTGTTATTAAAGAATTGCGGCGGAGGATTATTGAAGCGAATCTTAATTCTTAATTACGTGAATTTATGATCGTGGACTTGTTTTTTTATTTATTAAATTAAAGATACGCCCACCTGAAATAAAAACTTCCGAAAAATTTTTGGAATTTTCAAAAAGGAGATTCGATCTTGTCTTTTTTATCTTTAATTTATCTTTTTTTTTAACAATTTCAAGGTTATAGATGTATAAAAGATAAATCAAAGACAACAAATTAAGGCAAAATCAAATCTTTTTTTTTAATATTTCAAAAATGTTCCGTGGAAGAATTTATTTCAGGTATGTGTACATGTACCTGAGACAACCCCTTTACTGTGATTTAAATAATTGAATAAATATAATATTTAAATAATTGAATAAATCAAGTTATTGTATTTATTTATCGTATAAAGAGGTGGATTATTTCAAATAAAAAAAATCTTACTTGAAGAAATTTATTGTAAAAAGAAGACGAGTTGATTTTATCCTTCGGTTTTTAATAAAAAATGTGGTATATTAGAAACAGATATTTTTATATCTATTTTAAATCTATACTTTTTGATTAAATCTATTCACAGTAGATTTAATTTAAAAAAAGGGTGATATCGTATGTCAATGATTAAAAATATACTAAGTTTAATAGCATGTTTAAATAAAATTCTAATACATAAAAAAAGCGAAAAAAAAAAATAACGAAACAATAAAAGACATTTTACATGCCTACAGTTGATTAACAAAAAATAACACTTCGCATCAAAAAGTTCGAAATTCGAAATACACTGGCTGACAAGAAAGTTAATTTCGTCCAACCAAAAATATTCTTGTATACAAGCAGATAAAGGATCGCGCGTCATCAGTCAATCTTACAATAACGACTCTCATTCTAAGGGTACCCGAGTTCTCACCCGATAATGTTCCGAAAGGGGAACAATTAGAGTAGGACAAAATGACGTAAAAAAGGAACGGGATGTTTTTCGAAACCTCGGCTATTTCCGTCGAGTTTTTCGTGAAGAAAAGGACGCGACTCATTTGAATTTAAAAGCAAGCTCGCGCTCGCGCGCATTTTCTCTCGACGGATTCCCCTCGTAATTTATGCCCTCTGCACGGTGGGCACACGCGGACAATGGCAACGCGTACATACATATACTCACGAGCCGTCCACAATTGCCATGCGGAAGATGTCCGTGTTCCTCGAGTCCGTTGTGTCTTTTATAGATAGGCTATTTTCTAATTTATCGAATAAATCAACTTCTGCAGAAGGCCGATTGGAAAATCATTTAAATCATTTTTACTTTGGTGTCTTTTTTTTAGTAATTAAGAAGTTGTTTATGCAGATTACAGTGCGTAAGGTATAACTAATATACTCAAAGAAAGTTTTTGAAAATATACGTATTACCGTAATTTAACAATAATAGTGAAAGGATATCGTTGATTTTTGTTAATTAAGGAATAAGAGAAAAAATGCATTATTTATTTGGAACTATTTTCAAAAGCGATAGATTATAATAATAAAAAATATACTGTACTAAAAAATCTTTTTTTTTTTTTTTTTTAAATAGTAAGTTAAAATTTGGCTTCAACTCTTTAGAATTACGTGGAACACTGAAAGCACTGATAAAATGAATTTTTTCGAACGTATTTCCGTAATTATCATGAAAGCAAAAATTATCGTCACCCGAACTCGAAAACTTTCTACTGCTCAGCTACTGCAACTCTCGGATCAAGTTGTATGACCCCTTACCGCGTAAAAGCTACTCGATCAAACTACTAAATAAAATACGCAAAAAGCACAAACAGAAATTAAAGCAAAAATAAAAATTAAATTAAAAAATAAAAGTAAAAATCTCTCCACGGACAAGTTGAAAGTGAACTGCATCATTCGCGTAGCGTTCTCCCGGAAGGTACGCGAAGATTTAAAAGAGTCGCTCGAGGATGCGCAATCGCTTCCGGCGTACAGTTTGGTGTAGGCACGCGCTGCGACGATGAGGTGAAAAAAAAGTCGCGTGGTTCGCGCTCCGCATTTCCGCGCGCGCGATGCGCCGTTCTCGCGGAAGCGACACTTCACTTTCGAGTCGCGCTGCCGCCTCCTCTCATTTCGCCGATCGACGTGTGCGAACTTTATAAGGAAATTCGCTCTTCCCGCTTGGGTAATGCCCCAGGCTTGCATGTCCTGGAGGCTTGTAATCGAATTTTGACTTGATTGCTATTTTGACTTGTTGCGCAACTTTCCTTTTAGATGCTGCGGTGTAGTTCGTTTTCTGTTTAGGCTGCAGGTTAACCATATGGTCATGGATAGATTATGTAATTTTGTTTTCGATTGCAGATTTTACACTTATGGTTTAATAGAAATTAGATGAAGGAAAAAAATTAAAATAATAACGCTACTTTATATCTCTTTACAGCGATATAATGGAATAGCTGCTGTTTGAATCTATTATAGCGGTGAAATTAAATGAAAATGAATGAAATTAACGATGAAAAATCCTGGTTTATTTAAATCTGTATGTGGGGTTTTCCAGCGTAAAAATTCTCAGACTCATCGCGATGCAGTTGAGATATAAAGCAATCAAGTAAACACTAGAGGACTAAGCACGAGCCATTTCGAAAAGTAGTAATTCCTGCGGAATTGCATTATGGGCTCAAACAAGCCACACATGTCATTTAGTCACTTATTTCCTTGTCAACCTCAAGCGTAAATTATAATGAGATGTACGAATAGAGTTAGAGCTTTGATTAATGTTTGCGCCCTCACTTCCTCCCCAAGTTTTACAAAAGGAAATTATCTCTTTAGAAAAATGTTGATACTCATTATGATGAAGTGAGAATTCAATGTCTGATTAAGACGCACGTACAATTATATATGCGAATTGCAGGTAAAAAGTTCTCCGGAAGTATAGTTTATTTTAACGATTTTAACGAATTTTCTGTATATTTGCTTTTTAATTATTTTTTCATGCGAATTTTTAATAAAGACGATAAGTTATTTATTAAAAAGCCCTGAAGGAGGTACTTTCTCCATTGCTAAAAAGTTGGTAAGATGAATAATTTAATCAAAATTGGTTCGTCGCTGATCATTTGAGTCATCCTCATAAGTTTATACAGTGTTAAAAATCAATAACAATTATGAAGTAAATTTTTTTTAATAATGAAACATATTTTATTTGTAACTAAATACATAAAGAAAATATCATGTATACTCTTGCATGTAGAAGTACCAATGTAATTAAAAAAAAACTGATGCGTGGCGTCGGGCCACACGGAAGAAGCTATGCTTACGAACTCTTATATGTATCTCTCTCTCTCTCTCTCTCTCTCTCTCTCTCTCTCTCTCTCTCTCTCTCTCTCTCTCTCTCTATTTTTCTCTCACTATTTAAAAATGATAAA
>JAWWEN010048190.1:0-11733 GCA_035582955.1 Sycophila texana
TCACTCTAGAAACTGTTACTAAAAAAATAATAATAGGTACCATAATTCTGGTAAAATTAACTATATATTCCGGTTTATTAGGGTGTATAGTTAAATTTACTTTTGACTTTTTTCTCAGTGCAACTGAACAAAGAAAGATTTTTAACTTTGTAGCAAAACAATCCGTCACGACGGAGAAGTTAAAGAATTGGCAATACTTTAAATCCACCCCTACCGACAGTGCGAGTAGGTTTCCTTAAGTCCCTCGATCAGCGGATTACTTGATCCTAAGATTAATACAAACCACGCAGTCATTTTTTCTAGAACGAACATTCCCACCGTGAAATTACCTAACTTAAGAGAGCCACTAGATAGTCCAAGATATGCGTCGACACGATTTTGCACGTTAAGTACGGCCGTGAAGTATACTGTCTCTTACATAAACTGCAACTCGGAAACGAGCTGGGAAAAGGCGCCGGCGGCATATACCGGTTTTGCTCGTGCAGTGTAAACACTGCATGGCGACGGCGCGCGAAATAGATTTAAGTTGGCGCCGTGCATACCTCCGTCGTTATGTCCGCCGCGCGAAGTCGAGGGCACGTTGTGCCGGCACGGCGCACGTGACTGAGGAGCGAGAGTCGCCGACTCCGGACATCTGGTAGGAGACGCTCGAATCCTCGACGTATCGCCTACGGCTCGATCGAACTAGTCGATAAGGCAGCTTTCTGTTTTTTTATGGACGAGAAGTGTCTGTTGATAGATAAGTGTTGGAACATAAATGATATTTAAATTGAGAAATGAAGTGATTATACTTCACTAATTTTATTACATATTTTGTGTGATTGTGGAACAGATGTTTAAGGGAACTGTTCCCTTTTTTCACTTAAAAGGTTTTAGCCTGATTACAGCTGTACATTAAACAATTTTGGAGGAAGGAAATGTTAAATATTTACGGAGATCTTTCTGTACAAAAACTTTCAATTTGCGTAATGGCCAACTCTGTGCTTTTCATTTTACATTTACTATTAATTGTTAACGTGGCCTGAGTGTAATATACACAAACTGGATACACTTTTATAAAAACTGAATTCTATGTTCAAGGCATTACTGATCAACAATAATATCAGAGAAAACTAGATCAAGAAAATATATGCATTGAATATTAAAAATATATGTTTACGGGAAAATGAAAATCTAGATACTTTTATTTACGACGTACGAGGGTACCGTTAAAAGCGCCGCGCGCGACAAAAGAATGGGACGAAAAAGAAGGAGGAGAAGCCGCTAGATACAACTCTTGCACTATCCATTAGTCATAATTAAACTTTTCCGAGGAAAACTGTGCGCGCACAAATCTCCCGCACGCCGACCCATAAATCCCGGCAGGCGTTAAACCAGCTCGACGCACTTAAAAAATTCCTCTCCCAGCGATTTTCTAAATTCGCCGCCGCTCAATCTGCATCGCGCATCGCGCGCGCCTCGAAAGCACAAAAGGCCCGCGGACCCCGCGCAAGACAGAATAAAAAAAAAAAGCCCCGCGTCCTCCGCGCGTGAAGAGCTCGCGAGACGCGCCCCGAGGAAAAGAAGCGAAGCGCACTGCGGAAAGGAGATAGAGAAAGACGCTTTCGCATGGCTCGGGGGGGCAGGAACCCGTCTCCGCGTAGATGCGCGCGATATCTAACTGTAGATTCGCTCTCAGGGTGATCGCCAATTAAGAAGTTGGCTGCCTCGACGGAGAGATTTTCCGCTTAGCTATCGCGGCGGCGCGCGCGCGCGCTTCTTCGATTCTTCTTGCTCGTTACGGCCCTCGGACGGCCTCTCATTGGATTATATCGAGCTTTATTGCCCTGGGATCTCCCGACTTTGTATTTCAAGGGAGGAGGCGAAGCTTCGCCGAGGTTATTCGTCGGAGCTTGCGTCTGTCTACTGACACTTTCGCAGTTTTACGGGCGCTTCGCCCGGCTTCGGGATGGCCAAGGGTACGGGAGCTATCAGGATCCTTTTTTTTTTAGTTCTTTGGTTTTTATGGTTTTATATTAAATCAGCTGAGTTTTTACGGCGGACATTCGGCAAGTTGAATAACAGCGTTTTTGAGTACCTCCATTTGATTAAATGTTTTGGAAATGCAGTATTAAAGGGGGGAATGAAATGGTCTTGCGGTATTTGACTTTTTCTACTGGCAATTGCACGCTCTAGAAAACTTTCGGTTTAGGATTAATGGGAGTAGAATTTCAAAGTATTTTGTTGCACATTACAAATGCAGCGATATCATATGCTAGTATAACAGTATTTTAAATTTACTGAAATCGATTAAAAAGAGATTCCGATTTCAAACTGTTCCACTTGCTATTGAGTGTTTTGCCAACGAGCGCCATGGGCTCTCCGAGAATTAATCGATAAAAATATACAGTGTCGAGTGAGGTGAAATCACTCATCCAAAAAAAAGTCCTATTTAAAGTTTTATCAATCGTTTGATCTTTTTAATGACACGTTCAGCTTTATGTTCGTCGCTAGGTCAAGTAAATCACGTTTCTACTTCTTACTCTGAAACTCTCAAAGGAAATTGTCCTTAAGACCAGTCGATCGACGAGTAATAGGTAGAAAATAGTCGTGAAATTTGATAGAAAAATGCATTCGAAGGTATTTAAAGATAAAAAATATTCTAGGTTGTGCAAATTTTATTGAAAATTTTTGCTAAACAATCATTGTTTATGCAGATATAATTCAGTAATCAATAAATTATTAAAAATCTGCGGACGAATTAACCCTCTAATATATTGAACTACGTAAATACATCTAATATTCATATGAGTATTAATAACTTATATAACAATTTATTAATGAAATACATTTTTCATAACATGTTATACATTTTATCTGTTTCAGGTAAGTTTTCGATATTCAATAAACATGTCTTCCTGGGCCGCTCGTAAGTAAAACCACGCCAAAAATATAAAATAACTGCGATCCCCGATGCAACCCCACAAAAAAACTAAGACCCCCCTTCGAACTCTATATAGTCAATCCTGTATTTCTCTTGCGCGCGCATAAAACCGACATCTTCCACACGGCGGGGGCACGCGTCGAAGCTCGCGCGTGCCTCCGCATCAGCCGACCTCTCCGCCTTTATCGCCGACGGAGCTGCAGTCGATCCCTCCCCCGCCGCCACTGCCGCGCCTTTTTTTTTCACGCAACGGGGACTCCTTTCAATCGCGGCGTGCGCTCGCATTCCGCGCCGCCGCCGCTAATCCGGCGCATCCTCCTCGCACGAATTTAGCGCACGAGCGTTCGCTTTGCATATGCAGATGCTCGCTGCCGCGGGAATGTGGGCTACGGCCCGCCGAGCTAAGCAGGAAGCGGGTGAGCGCGCGCGCCTCTCAATGGAGCGCGCGCTTTCCTTTTGCTTGAGACAAGAGGGACACGCCGGGGGAGCGAGCGCGGGGCTTTCCTTTTCGTTAGGAATTCGATGACCGCCAGCGGAAAGGACTTGGATGAAAATCTTTCTGATGGGGGAGACGCGCGACGTTTCATTGATCGTAAACGTTAGTTTGGCGTTCAGGGATTTTTTATCTTTTACGGGTTCACGTAAGCTTTTTTTCTAAAATAATTGAAGCCTCTTGAGCTCTGTAATGGACAGTTTCGTGGTTCGCTTTTTATATCTGACCAGTGTTCGAGAGAATAATTAATCAGATTTCATTAATATATTCATTAAAATATATGAAAACGTTTTGTTGTATTTTTATAGTAAATTTTACGCAAAACTATTCTTGTCTTAACCCCTTGACTGGCAGGGCTTTTACGACATTTCGTGCCAAAACTGGTAGCCGCAATGACTTAGTCTAGTTAAATATGTGCATATATGATACACTGCCAGTATTGGCACCGATTTTTTTTTTGTGCATATACGATACACTGCCAGTCAAGGGGTTAATGAATCTATCTTTAACCTCCTATAAATGTGAAGTAATTCTATTATTGATTCAATTAGTTCTGACGTGATTACGTGATTGGGATTCTAACTCTGTATATCCTGCGGTCACATCGGTATAATATTCAGATGATAACATGTGCACAAATTAGCATTAGTATACGTAAATATAGAGACAGCGAATAGTAGCTTTTAGATTAATTTTATAATAAAATCCTTTTTATAATAATACAGTTGGTGTAATTATAAACTTAATTAAAAATGACGTATGTAAATGATATCTGTGCAAAAGATTTGTCTATAAGTACAATATTGACAGGACATCTTTCTTTAATGGATTAAACTAAAAACTACTTTTATATAAAATTCATTTAAACTCTCAGACTTTTCAAAACGTTTAAATATCAATTATATTAAAGAATTAAAGTGTTTATCATAATTTCACTTGTTCAAATAAAATTAAAATGCTTGCATGCTAAATCTAGCACGGATCAATTATTTTTGAGCCGCGCATATACATGACCTACCTGTATAATCGAATGATAATTATTTAAAGTTGTAGGTCAGAGCGAAAAGCGTCATAATGATACAAAGATAAATGCGTCCTGAAAAGTGTAAATTAAAAGCGGAAGAGAGCAATGCAGAGCCGCGAGCTGCCGTGCTTCGTCGCGCGTGTAAATGCGGCTAATGGCGAAACCGTATAAAAATGGCCTCACACCGCGAGGGATTCACACTGCACTGCACACCATATTATAATTTTTTTTATGCTCAAAAATTTCAATGCTCACTTTTTTTAAAAAAAAAAAATAACTTCGTGTTTTTTTTTATATGAAAAAAACACGTTTCGCGGCCTTTCACCGCAATGCGCGTCGCTTTTCTGCCTTTTTTTTTTTAGAAATGCGCAAGAATATATCTTTTATTGAATTTTGTATAGAATTGAAACACACGTGTCTCATTTTCCAGCTCCTTGAAAAAAAAGACTGAATAATTTTTTTTTTTATGTTCGCTTTTCTTAAAAATGCTGTTCTTTGAAATTTCGCAAAATTTAACACACTTTCCATAAAAGCTTGTATAAATACTTTAAGCTAAGACGTAACGAGCACTTAACCCTACTCTACATAATTCACTTCGTTTATCGAAGTAGGCGCGCACGTGTCCTCCCGAGCTTATTAACTTATACTGTGGGCCGCGCGCGTCTCTCTTCTCCTCGACGGAAAAAGCGCGAAAAAAATGGCAAACCCGACGACGGTAGATTGGCCTGGCCATTACGCGGCTCCCGCAATTGGCGATTTTACGATCGACAACGGCGTCGACGCAGACGACACAGTCGTAAAGGGATCACCGCGGTGTATATAAGGAAAAAGTCAATTGCGCGCGGGGCTGGCCGCAATAATTTCCAAGGCTGCGCCGCGACCGAGGAGGAAGGCTTTCGCCTCTTTTTTTTGCAGCTCGATCGATATTTTAGGGAAATTGCCGGGCGACGCGCAGTCCGGAACTCGGAAAGACTTCGCGATGGCCGGAGGAAATGCGCTAACCCACTTTCCGATTTTTCCGCGGTGACGTGGGCGGCCAAGCGAGCGATGGAATGAGAGTCACGCAGTCACGAGCTCCGGACTGATAGTTCCTTTGGGCGCGTCCCCTTTTTTATTGATTCTTTTTATCTATCGTGAAGACTCTTTGTCGAAATGGAACGGTTTCCAGCGATATGAGTCGACCGTTTGATGAATGATGCTTTGTGATTGAAACTTGAATCGAAATTCTATTTAATAAAGGTTGTAGGTTGTAGGTGTGTTTGTGCACTGTATTCTTACATACAATTCTTTGAATCAATTGTCAGTATGAAGATTATTTTGGACTGGCTATTCCGATCCTACAGTAAAAAAATAACTATAGAAAATTTATTATAATTACTTCATTTACTATATTCACTTTATTTACTATAAAATCTGTAACATGAATAATTAAAATAATGTTTTTTGTGTTTAATGTAATGCCTCTATTTCCCAAAAATAGTAAATTTTGCTATATTATTTTTTAAATGTAATTTTGTTAAAGGGTGTAATTTTGCTTTATTGTACGTGGTGATTTTTGTAATATGTAAATTTAAACCCGTTGAATGACCATCATTACAGACTATGGGGACGGTATACACCCCGCAATTCACGGTGAGAAGCTTTGAATAACGCCTAAAATATGCAGCCCGACTTTTACACTGTGATACACTTCGTGTAAAGTGAAAATTTGAAATTCAAACGGGCTCGTGAAAAATTCCACTCCTGTAAATCCAGCGACTCGGTCGATTCCAACTATTCCGCTTCAGGGTTCTGGAAGCAGAGTCGTGCCGATGCAGTGGCAATATAAGACAGAATTCAAAAGCGAAAATCTCTCCAGCGATTTCGAATTCCGCGAAAACGCCCAATTGTCTGATATGCCATGGTAAGCTTCACGATTTTGCCACAATGCGACTTTCGAAATTGCGAAATTTTAAACCATTATTATCAACGCGGAAACAATTACTTTATTTAGCTTCATGCAAATTTTTTTTTAGCTGTTTCATATTTTGCCTACGAGACGAAGAAAAATTTTGAAGCATTTCCTTTTTCGTTCAAAGGAGATAGGAGATTTACCTTCTAGTCAAGGAATGTAGATTTTTTCTTGATTGATAAAAAAAATATAATTAGAAGTACTCTGCTTAAATTTGTGGGCTCCTTTATATCAATTAGCACAAATTTCTTATTTCTGATGTGTTTTTTCTTTTTTTGCATAAATCTATTATAAAAAAGATCAAATTCTTTAAAGTTTTTCTTTCTGTATTTTGTCAGTAAGTAATTGGTGTATTTATAAAGCAAGAAAAGGCGATTGCCAGTTTGGGTCAATCATATAATTTATTACTGAGGCGTCGTTTCATCGTTTTGTATCGCTATCTTTAGACCTTAATATGTATATACATTTGACATACAGTTCAACAAACTCGTCAATATAAATACTCCTTTGAAGACACCACTTAAAGACCTTTAAAAAGTCTTTAAATTAAGAACCTCTATACCAGATGATGTACATCACGCATTCGGAATATTTATTGACTCAATCATACAACGTGAAACCCAGTCATGAATGAATGCGCGATACGTCCACCCGGAAGTATCATAATGTAGATACGCAGACACGCCGCTGCAGCAAATTTCGACGCGCAGATGCGTCCACACAACCCTGCGGCTCTCGCGGAGCGTTGCACATAAAAGAGTTCGATCGGCTCTGTGTTCTTTCCGCGCTCCGGGTATATTTTTCCATTGGCATCCGGCCGCGCCGATGGGAAATTCAGATCCGCGCGCAGGCCGGGATTAAATCGTCGTCTAGTCGGCCAATAAGCTGCACGGCGCGCACTACGGCTCGATCGATGAGCCGCTTGCGGATTGATTTTTTTATCCCCCTTTTTTTGGCAGCGGTTACGAAAAATCGCTATTGTGCGCCACCCAAGGTGGAATGAACATTTTTTTTTCGCCGGGAGGCGCGGACGTCATTTTTTTTTTAGCTCGCTTTGTAATGGCTGTTTGACTGTTTAAATTTAAATTAGTCTTTGATATTGGTCGACTGCAGTAAAATTAAATATGTTGTATAGCATTTTGGAAAAACTCTTGATTCAAATATTTTTTTTTAAGTGTACTTTTTTTTAAGAGAGTTGAAAGTGCTTAAAGGATGAAATATAATTTCCTTCGCGTTTTTTACGGTCACTTAAAACCGAGACTAAATTTTAGTTCATCGCCTTTGTCTCGATGAGTTTTTGCCGGGCGGATATAGCTACCGGGAGGTGTAGCTGGATTTTTCGGCTATTTTTGACTTCAAAGTCTCCAAGCCATCACCTTTCTTCGTCAGCTTGCGTCGGCAGCGCGTGTCTGACGCGGGGATTGCCTTTCTAGCCGCTTTATTTTTCCAGCCTCCGGCACTCCGCCGGTTCCTTGTATCAATCTTTATCCATAAACGCGATTTTCTCGGCAAACACGACTTTTAATATATTCTGACAAATTGCGACTTCGAACTTGTGTAATTTGTGGCAGCATTCATACCTTTTTTTTAAAGAAGGTTCTCATTTTCCAATTTCTTTTTATAAATTAGTTTTATAAATTATGTTAAAAAATTAAAGAAAGAAAATCAAACCATAATACAGACGGACAAATTGACAGAAAATTATTTAAATTAAATTATTTCTTTTTTACAAGCTCCGAATACTATTTACATACTGATGCGGCTACATGTTACCCACAGACAGATTACTTATCTTGAGATCACGTTAGAATCAATTCAATCAATCAAGTCAAGAATAGATTGACTTTTTACTCTTAGCAGAAAAAAGGCAGTTGTTTTATTTTTACACGTTAGTTTTTAAAAACCGTTACAAAATCGTATTTCAAACGTATATATTAAGCTTTACAGTGATTTACTTTAAAACATCCCGGTTTTCCACTTTCTAAGCACGCTCTAAAAAATAATTTTAGTCAAGCGTACGCGTACATTCGTCTTCTCTTAATTAAAAATGTTCTTCAAGAATAAATAAAAAAAAAAGAGTGCACTCATATCTGGATTGTATATTTGCCAATGCAATGTTATAGCGTCGAAAAAGCAGTAAACGTCACCGAGTCCGCACTGCAGACCGGTCCGCGTGCAAGAGTCTTATAGGTGTTTCTTATATTTACCGTGCAAACGATTCCAGAAGTGCGCCTTTTTCGTTTGTACCGGTTAAAGAAACTAATAATTCTCGCGTCCACATCGTTTAACGCGTCATCGCACCAGAGGTCAAGAATTATTGAGGTGCTGTTGAAAATAAAGCGGCGATGAAATGTTGCAACTACTGCGGTATTTTTACGCTTAATGATACAGTTGCTGATTAATTAATAGACAATTAGTGAACGAGTAAAGAATTCGAAGTAGATAATTTAAATTATAAAAAAAAAAGAACTGATAAGAAAGTTATAGTATTCAATTTACTAATTAGGTATAACAGTTCAATTAACGCTGGAATAAATTAGCTGTAGGTATATGATCAGGCAAGATCGAATAATCATTTAAAAAAAAAACTCGCTCGATAAGTTTTCTCCCGCCGCGTCATAAGTAACGCAATTCGACAAGTCCGGATACTACATTGCGCCCTAAAATAAGTGTAAAAATAAGTCTTATCGCATTTACATCTCTCGTTCAAAAGTAACCAGTTTTCCACGTACCTACAATGTTTTTTCCATCAACTCAACTAACTCCAAACTAGTCTCTAATCTCCGGATTTCCCAATTCGCAGTATCAGTTGAATAAATCCGCATCGACTGAGCGCGCCAAGACCTCGTTCGCTCCAAGCCATCGAGAAAAGTTCAACGTTGCAATAACGCATCTCGCGCGGGTACGAATACGTGCAACGTACACGTCATTCTTCTGGCTTTGTTTGCCCACTCGTCGCCGCGGCTCAGCACACAAAAAATCCGCGCAGTCTTCTCGCGCGCAGTAGGCAAATTGCGGGGCCGCGGCGCAGAGACAACGTCCGCTTTCCCCTCCGTACAGCGCTTACCGTTACGCTTCCCCGAGGCTTTTATTACCTATAAATAGCCCGTGAATTTTCCCGGCGAAATCGCGACGACGGAGAACTCGTTCCTATGGGGGGGAAGCTTCCGCCGACGCTATTTGTCACGCGCTGGAAGCGGCAGCATCTGCCGCGATAAACCGATGATGGATCGCCGGGGCGATGATCTTGACGCCGGCTGAAGTTTCTCGGAGAGAAATCGGCGACTCGGGAGGAATCGCAGAGGACCTTTTTGCCCAGATGGACGGTGCTTAATGGCCTGCTCAGGCGATTTCGAGGGGTCGCCGAGGTGTACGCCACCTGTCCGCGAGGCGCTGACAAGGCCGGTGCTTAATTGATTCTGGAATTATCTGAGAAACTTTTTGATGCTTCGAAGACACGGCGGATTAATGTAATGTGGAGTAGAGCAGGAGAACTTGAATTGCATAGTAGAAACAGTAGATACAAAAAGCATTAGACTTTCGTTGTAATTTTCATTCCTCTAGTTCTTGTATTATAGAGAATGTATATTTCAATTTAATGTTTTTAACGTACGTAAATGTTTTTCTAAAATTTGTTAGAGTGACTTACTTAAACGCAGTAGTTAATAACTTTTCTGCGTAATATATAATTCTATAATAGTATTTCATTACGATCATCCGATTTGAAAGTCATGCCATTAACAGAGACACCAATAGGTAAAATTAATATTTTACTTCGAAAGGAATCTGACTTTTTATCGATGCAAAAAAGTTCAAGTTATTTTAGACTTTTTTTTTTAAAAAAAAGACTTGCATAAATGCAGTATGTGTCACTGCTACTACTTTATAGTACAATATTTAAAAATAAAATTGATCGTAATTTTACGATGCAAGTAACAGTCTCATCGAACGATCGAACGCTCGAACAGAAATCATCAATAATTATTTATTATTCATTAAAAGGAATTTCACGTTTTATCAATGGCAAAAAAACACTATCGTCTTTTTTTTTTCATTTTTAAATAGACTCACGCGACTAAAGTAACGTCAATGTTATCACTTTACTATGTGAAACCTTAAAAATGAATCTCATCCTAATTTTATGTTTCAAGAAGCAGTCACGCTTGCTATTGAATGATCGGCCGAAACTCCGTCAATAATTATTTGGTTTGCGCTGAAAGGAATCTTACGTTTTATCGATACAAAAAAGAAGAAAGTTCGGATTAAGCAATATCATGGAGAAAAATACGGCGAGCCGAGGTGACTTTAAATTGTCTGTAATCTTGGGTGAAATTACTCGTGAAATTTGATCGAGTGCCTGCGCGCGATTTGCCAAGGCCACAAGGTGCGTTGCCACCTTTCTGCTCGGCCGAGGTGAGTAAAAAAAAAAGGGAGCGAGCGTGTCGCAATTTTTCGTCCTCGATACCGATTCCGGTAACTTAGCACCTGACTGGACGCTGTATTATGATTTTCATTCACCTTATTTTTTCTCTCGCTGACACGCATTCGACGCAGAAATTTTCTTACGGGCCAGGTTTTTGCATCGTCTCGCCGAGTATTTCGCAGCTCGTTAAAACCTGAGTGCGTACCTTTTTTTTTCCAAAACGGTAAAATTAAATTAAATTAAATATATTGCCACGTTCGGTTGATATATAATGTCGTACAATATGCTTATTCCTTGCGGAACGGATTATTTAATATTAGCACAATGAATTATTAAACGTGCAATAATATTTTAAATTTTGAGGCGGAAATCGTTATACTGTTCTATTAATTCCGAAATGCTTAAAACTTGCAATTTCGAGAATAGAGAGTATAGAAAAATAGCAATAAATAACTTTAATTGATCTTAATTAAGTGAAAATACGAAAGTGTCTCAACGTTATAATGTTTCTATAAAATTGTAGAAATTAAACGAAATGAGCGCATCTTTATAATCTTGAAGTACGTCTATCACGTCGCCGTTTCTAAGCTTGATCAAATAACCAGCTAATTAGTTTCACTTAAATTAAGTAGATCAAGTCCGGTTCCGGTAAGACAGATGTGTTCCAATATTTCTGAAACTTTTCAATCGAAACGTAATACTGCGAAATTCTTTCCTTTAGTTATCCTTCCAAATTATCAATATTTATCGACTTTATCAGTGGTACTTCAGATCAATTTTCGCGATAACCGTTAAATCCCAAAAATAAAATCGCGAAGAATCCGTATAAGTCGATTTTTTAGTAACTACTAGATCAGGCGCGCGCTTCGCGCGCGGAGATTCGGTTTCGAGGTTATCGCATAAACAATAATATAAATAA
>JAWWEN010048222.1:0-11723 GCA_035582955.1 Sycophila texana
ATTCGTCATAATCTGGCTGTACAAAAATTTTGAAATTTTTCTGTTCAGTAATTCTTGTACCTGGTGAACTCCCTTAAGTCCCCGCAGGAAAAAAGTCTGCAGAATTCGCAGAAGATTTTGCAGAAGATTTGCAGAAATTTTTCATTTCTGCAGGTTTTTCTGCAAAGTTTTCGCCTGCAGAAAATTTTGCAGAAACTTCTACAGAAAATTTCTGCAGACATTTTTTTGCAAAAAATTATGCAGAATTTTCTGCAGTTATTTTTACTAAAAAATAATGTGTGCTCATTATTTTACCAAAAAACTGGTGGATTTTCAGTAAGCTGATTTGAAAAAAGAAGGAACTAAGTTAAAATAATTTTTTTCGGCACATTTTCTTCGCCGAAAAATAGAAAGAGATATTACAATGCTTTTCGGATTTTCCAACTCTTTGTAAGCAATTGAAACCCCTGCAACAGTGTAATCTGCAAACCTGTCCTGTAAAATTTTGTTACAATAAGTCTCAGAAATTTGCCTTGGGATTTAGCCGTTATTTACGTGTTCTTGTCGCGCATTTGATAAAGACCAATGGGCTATATACTGTATAACATTCACGTTGTATAAGCACAGGCTAAAAGATTTCCTTATTCTGACCATTTTCACAAAACTGTAAATCTATGTGAATTCCCGTGGGATAAAATTTTCATCTCCACTTGTATCGGAACAAAATAAAAAATGTAAGATGTACTCTCAAATAAAAAAATACATTTTTCATTACAAGAGCTCTTAGTTACAGCACAAGATGAAAAAAAAGGCGAAAAAAATAAACAAAGCAGCCATCAGAAGGAATACGAGAGTTAGACAGCGCCCTGCCTTATATCTAATTCATCGTTCTGTCGTATCAGCGGTGCGATTTTAGGTATACAAGCGGTAATATCGGAGAGTTCGCCCGTCGAAAGTTTTGAATTATGCAATTGTAATGTTTCGCAGTTACATGGAAAAAGCAGCAAGAGCGACGCTGGGGAGGCAGGGCAGCCACTGCCGTCACTAACCAATATATAGCACATATGTCAACCGAACGTCGACGCTCGCGCTTCAACAGCCAGTCTTATTCTCGCCCCCGCCTCCTGCTGCATTATTTGCATCCCGAAAATTATTTATTTCACAAGTTAAGCCGGCGGTTACGCGCGTGCCTCGAATACCGTAGCGGCGCACGCACAAAGTTGACAGAGTAATTGGGTTACAAGCGCCGCTTCGAATTGTCGCCGCTTTGGCTTTCAATTCGTTTTGCGCGCCCTTCCCTTTTTTTTTCTACCACTCGGTTGGCTTTTGCCGCGCGCCCTTCGCTGTAAACACACCGCATGGATTTTGCTTTGATTAAGTTTCGCACAAAAAATAGCCGCATTTGATTGCTGAATTGCATTCAAAGTTTGTTTTACATGCTTTTACTACTTTGATGAATTCAGACGATCGTTTACGTTCAGCGAAATTGTAAAAACTCAAGTAATTATGATACAGTGGATGATTGTTTGCATGGTTGCAATTTTTCTTCTGTGCCGAAAATGTTGTTTGTTCTCTGTGCCGAAATTTTGGTGTCAGAAAACCTTGGTCGGAATTTCACCAAAATCCGTCATCCGGATGTGAAACACTCTCCTGGTTAGTACGTATTTATGTATATGTATTTATTTATTTATTTTGTTTTATGAATGTAAGGATTTTCACGCATTTACAATAATAGAAAATATAATGATAGTATTTTTGAAAAAACTTAAAAAACTAACGACACAATTATTTGCGGGAATAAATCTCTCTTTATTTTCGGCTTCCACTTGCGAGTTCCTAAGAAGTTTATCGAAAGTAGATAACTTTATTTAAGATCGAAGGCAAGAGCACTGACAATATAGTCGCACTACCCCGACAGTCGGAAGATGAAGCCTGCCGAATTGGGACGTCGAAAGAGCGCGGAAACTGCTAATTAAACATAAGTAAAAGGAAGAAACGAAGTGGAAAAAAGGAAGAGAGAGAACATCGCTCTCCCCTCGACCTAAATTTATCCGGAGTTCCGCCGCTGCCGTCGACGCAGTCGCCGTCTCCGTCGCCGCGATATAAAGAAGCGAATGCAGCCCGCACGCTCCTCGGACACGTACACTCGCTTCCCGACGACGACGACGACTTAAGTGGGAAACTTGTTCCGTTCTCTCCCGTTATGCCTCGCCCTCCTTCCGATCTCTCGCCACACTTTCTTCGAGCCGAATGGTAACGAAGAAACGGAGGTGCCCGCGAGCCGCGCCAGACATCGGCGCATCGACGCGTTTCTTCTCTCGCTCTTCCGCAGAGGCGCGCGCCTCGTTTAGCCTTTTTTTTCACCGCCCCTCTCCTCGGCTGCCTTCCAAAACGACGTGTCGAGGTAAGAGGCGAGGAAAAAAGCGAGCCTGTGAGCGGGCGAAAATTGATGGCTCGCTGAAAAGTTGTGGCTCTGAAAGATGCGGCGCGGAGATGTTTTTGCCAGTGAGAGACCTGAGGCTTCGATAGAGGCGTTGCTCGATATAATGCGCTGCTTCGGGCTTAACGCCTTTTTTTTGCCCATCACACGTGTTACCCTGCACTTAATTAAAATATTTTTACGTGCCGTCGTTTTTATTTATTTTTGTACTTCTTAATGACAGTATGGCTTTTATCGATTATATTTAAGAGTCCGTGCACAAAGATGAACTTTGTAGGGTAATAAAGGGTATATAATAAAATTACGGGGGTCACGCAATCAGTATCGAAATTTTATTTTATTTTTAATTGTCGCTGTAGGGCACGTATATGGGATTAGCTTAATAAAACCAATAACCTTTAGTTTAAAATAGTGATAAGTGTCATGAAACATATTGCACAATACCATTTTATATATATACTAACAGTAATAAGCAGAATTTTTCTAAAACTACATCGTCAGAACAGTAAAACTAGGCACTCTCAAATTTAATGCAATATTATACTTGATGTAGTATTTAGCAATTAGTTTTTTTTTTTTTTTTAAATCTTATGAAAAGTTTCATGGTAGTGGAGGAAAATTTGTTATATACTTCTGTTTATATCGGAAATAACTAAATTCATATTGCTTGCAGAGCAGAAATACTAAAAGAGGCAATCACCACTACGTGACCGTCCTTAAATAAGTTTCAAAATTTCCTATGGCCATAATATTCTGCCGATCGAGCAGAAAACATCCAAATCAAATAACGAAAAGTCCTCTCTACCCTCTGCCAATTGTCTACTTCACTCAGCGATCCTTATTTCTATGAAATGAATCTCACGCTCCTCTCGCCCAATATTAGTAATATATAATCCATCATACACTGAGAGAAATGTTTTAGTAAAAATTACAAATCGTCTAATAAAAATTATACTAAACTGTTTGAGAAAACAATCACAGACTGACATTTCGAAAGAAAATACTAAACTTTTCGGTAAAATTTGCCATAAATGCAGTACTGTCTGGCAAAATATACTATATATTTTTAGAAAATTTTACTGAAAAATTTAGTTAATTTCTCTCGAAATGTCAGTCTGCGAAAACTTACCCAAACAGTTCAGTAATTTTTACTAAAACATTTATCTCAGTGCATAAATAATTACTCAATCTTACGCATTGGAAATTACAGATCAACGGCAATAATCAAAGTAATAGCACTCTATTTTGCGCTTAGCGCAACGTTTCTGCCGAGCGCGGAGTCCCAGGAGGCCGGCAAAGGGAATTGCATCCTTGCTGCAGAAGCCGAAACAATCGCGTATGAATTTCACGACGCTGTATACCCCAAGGCGTAAACGCACATGGCAAAATTATAGGAGAATCGATGAGGCAGTGAGCGCGCCGCGCCGGCACTCGGACTGGCCCAGGCGGAGTGTACAAGAGGCGCACACCGCAGATGGTACGAGATCACGAGAGTTTGCAATATCAATGCACCTATAATTAGTCCGTTACCCTCCCTTATGTCAGATTACGCTCTGATTTTCAATAGTTCGAAGAAACTTGTTAAGTTCCTTCGGCTGCGTAGCATTAATTAGCAAGAAATGTAGAAACATTTTTGCATGTTATTAGATTGACTTATAAAATTATTACAAGAAATTAGATACATTTTTATACGCTAGTTTTAAATGTTATTTTATGCCGCTAGCCGGAAAACTTACATTGAAAATTTTTAAATGTCACGTTAGAAAAATTTAAGTTTTACACAGCACTGATCTACAGCTGTTGACTCATAAGTGAAACAGCACTATAGTCGGTGGAGTTAACCTACCCATCTTCGAATATTACAGAATCCACCCTACGGTAAAACAGAGGAAACGTTATAAGGAACTCTCATAATTCCCAAGATACCACGAATTATTAAGTACATAATTTATGCCCACTTAACCATTAATAAATAGTAGCGCAATCTCCATACATTGCTCTTATGCAATACAAAATATGACAAAAATTAAAAAATTTAAGGACTTATAATCATTATTCTACTAATCTATATTAATAAAAGAATACAAAAATAATATTCTTTAATCATTCAAATTAAAATATAAACACGTAAAAACACGTTCTGAATTTACCACTCACCCAGAAATTTATTATTCGATAAATCGTATTCCTTCTTAAAATTCTTCATGATGTGGTGCCATCGTTTTTTTTTTTTTTTTTTTTTAAGGAGAGTGAATAAAACTTAGTACATAATATAAACGAGTTTAATACTTATTTGTTCTGACTCGAACATTGGAAAGGTTTAACTTTAAGAGAGTAATAAGACTTAATCGATATCGTTCCAGTCGCAGAGTCAGCAAGGTAAGGTAAGGGGAACGTTCACTTGGTAGACAAAACGAATATCCTGTAAATCGGAAAATGTGAAAATTCACTTAGAAAATGTGAAGAGTGACATTTTGTATGTGAAAACTCGTTCACATATTGAATCAGTGGATGACATTTGACTTAAAAATTGTTACTATTCACATTTTTCTAGTGAATTTCACATTTTCAGATTTAGAATACGCGACTCAATAGTCCTGAAACCAAGGCTTCAGCACTGCAGAAATGTTCCCATTTTTTAAATGTAATATTACGAATAAATGTAGCACAATTAAACCTTGAAAAAACAGCTGGAACCGCTGGAGGTGTATATATATATATACACAACGTAAAATATTAAAACTGTAGTATTTTCTTAGAAGATAAGCAGAAAATAAAATGTTTATCGTGGTATCCCTCTAAAAATGAATAAGTGAAATTCGACTAGAATAAGTGAATAGTCACTTATTTCACGTTAAATATCATTCACTTATTGCAGCAAGTGGAAGATTTTTCACGTGTAATAAGTGACTATTCACTTATTCTAGTCAAATTTCACTTATTCATCTATATTGCATATAATTAGCTATTATACAAAATGAAGCTTATCAGCCTCTAAGCGAAGCGAGCGGCAGAAAACCAGTAAATTTCGCAAGCCTCGAGCTCAGGCGACCCAGCCAGCAGACACTGCTGCATCGTGTACTGAATGGATTGGAGCCGTCGGGTCTTCCTCTCACGCGTATCACTTATCGCGGATGGACCGCGCGTGTCGATCAAGGTCCGTGCGCCCGCGCAAGTTACGTTTAATTGCACTTACTAATTAACGCGCCAGATTGGCGGCGACCCCTGGCCCGCCTCACGCGGGCGCAGACTGGCGGCAGAGCCGAAAGTAAATTCGCAAACAGCCCATTATCGGCGAGGCTCCATAACGCTCCACAATCACGATATCGACGGGGCCGAGGACGGCGGACGCCCTAATGAGTCCCTCGCTCGGTGCCGTCGTGGCACAAAGCGTTCCAGACTACGTGGCCCCTTGGTGATTTGAAAATCATGCGCGTGCCTATGCACTGGAGCCGATCTTGACTACTGAGAAATTTCTCTCCTTCGTGGATCCGAAAGGAGAAGTGACATACCAGTCTGCACAAGCAGGTGCATAGGATCTGTTCTACTGTAATCTGTTGTAATTTGATTGGACTTAGATTTGTGTATATGAAATTGATGATTATAATCATCATATATGTATGTACGTTATCGTTCATTTAATTTTGACCTTAGAGGGTCAATAAGGGCGAGTTTGTAGAGGGTCTTTCGGTAAGGTAGTTCTCGTTTGCTGTAGTCAAACATCGTGGCTTTGCCGTTAAACGAAGAGAAGACACTAACAGTTTAATTGACCCAGTCCTTGGGGAACCTAGACCCTTCTCCGCTGTCTGGTAGAGAAACGAGAAGTCTATTGACAGATTCATGCAAAGATGCGGGGTATAAACTGGGGTAATCACGGACTCCAAGGATTGTTTCTGCTAACTTCTACTGCCTACTGTCGCAGTTCTAGAGACCATCGCAGTTGTCCGATGATAAAATTTCAATGTTAATCTTAATCGCATTTTTTGTATGGACAAATCTGAAAGTAAAGAAAAAAAAGAGTGTCACTCTAAAATATACAAAATCGTGATTGTAAAAGAATTGTAAACATAGCCGATAAGAAATATGTGTGGATATAAGAGGAGGATCGAAGTAGCGAAAAATATAGTTACCGTGGTATTAGAAGACCTGTAATATAGGAAATACTCGTGTCAATTTGTTCGTAAGAAAAAGGATGAAGTTTTAAGCGAACTAGGATAGAGAAATATATAAATAAGCAGTTATATAAGGCATGGAAAAGATTGTTATTGTAAACTCACTATGTTTTAGTGAAAATTACTGAAGTGTTTAGGTAATTTATCACAGACTGACATTGTGAGAGAAATTATTAAACTTTTCAGTAAAATATTTGTCGATTAAATTTTTAAATTTAATCTGCGTATTTGATTTAAATTATTCAGAACACTCTTAATTTTGATTATCTGAACGATTTATATACTTAACGTAGAAAAAGTGAATATTTTACAATTTTGTATTTGGAAAGAAAATAACGAGCGATACTATTTCAATTTGCTGAATTTTTTTCTATCTTCAGCGTTCGAGCAATTTGAGGATTCGTTATTTAAAATTTTCGGAAAAAAGTCTTCACGTACTGTTTAAGGTATCAAGCAGGTTGCAAAGCGAGCAGCAAATACGTGAGGATCAAAGCGACTTTCTTCTTCCTTTGTCCCTTTGAAACGGTGCTTTACTTAGGACTTTAAAACGTTTTTGCT
This sequence comes from Sycophila texana, assembly GCA_035582955.1. Classification (NCBI taxonomy): domain Eukaryota; kingdom Metazoa; phylum Arthropoda; class Insecta; order Hymenoptera; family Eurytomidae; genus Sycophila; species Sycophila texana. The sequence continues at coordinate 7,150 of JAWWEN010048222.1, forward strand.
GAAAGCATCCCTTAAATATACAGAGTAGTTTTCTTTAAAGATTGTAAGAAGCTCTGACGATATAATATATGACAAAGGTTTTAGCCTAAACGACGTTAAGTCAAATGTTTAGTAATTTACTCTACTTTTGAGTGGTTATTATTATTTATTCGATGAGCATGATTTCATTTGTATGTAATTATTTAACAAAGGCATTATTATTGTCAGAGCTTAATGCAGGCTGAAAAATGTAGGAATGTGTATTTTTCTTATAGAAATTAATTGATTTTGAATGTTGATTTCAAAATTTCTTAAGCATTTGTTGTTAATTTAGACATTTCTTGAACATTTATTGTAAATCTTGACCTTCAACATTAAAAATTATCATCGACAATCAACCCTGAAAATGAAGATTTGTGACAAATTTTGAAGAAATATTGAAAACCAAGCCAAGGTTTGATCAATATCAACATTGATTTTCAAACAATTCCATTTTAAACCTGGAAACTGTAGACCACAAAATTAATTCAAAATATATATAGTTCAGCGTTGATCATTTAAGACTTAACTTATTCTTGAACAATAAACACAATAATAATTGATTTGTAATCATGAAGATGAACTTACGACCTCCAACTAAAAATAAATGACATAAAAAAAAACGACAAATATGAACTAAGGTTTGCAACGGTTAGTACTTACAACGCCATGCAGAGCAGACTCCGAGGTTCTCGCAGAGCTATATATATATACAATCGCCTAGTAAGCCTCGGTCTTCCGCGTGGCACGTCCGAGAGCGCACTGCACCCCGTGGCTCGGAAGAAAAGTTCCGCACCGCTAAGCCAGCCACCGGGAGGCGCCGACACTCACTCTTCGCCGCTATCGCAATTTACCCGGCCGTAGGAATCCGGGCGAATTGTATACGTGACCGCGGGACGATCGCTCTCCGCCCCGGCGGGGGCGTTCGCTCCGGGGGAATGCAGATCGTGAAATGAAAACCAAAGGCGACGGCGAATTTACCGTGCCGCCGCGACTTCGACACTGACAAAGCAAACGTCGCTCGAGCGGCCATTTCTCTTCGCCCGGAGACTCTTTCGGCGGCCTGAGATCCGCCGTGGGCGTGTGCGGCCGCGAGTCGCTGCCCCGAGAATGTTTCGGGAAATAAAGAAAGGGTGGGCAGGGTATAAGGATATCTCCACTTGATGGCGCGATGCGTTCGACTTTTATTTTGAGAAGGTCGTGACGATTTCCGATCGGATTACAAAGCCCGGGGTTTTTCTTCTTGTGGAAATAAAAGGGACGCGCAGTCTTGCACACAGTTCTTACGGGTATATTTTAGAGAGGGGTTGGAATGTTCTTTCATTTTTCTCGCAGTATTTGAGGATCATATCGTATTATTGTCTCTGACTCGACTTTTTAAGACGGTCAATACCTTTAAAATTTACTTTTTAAAGTCACCTAACAAAAAACAAATATTGACAAAAATTAGGTGAAATAACACGAAATATAATCATTTTGTGACAAAGAAAGCCTTGTCCTGAAATTTGAAACGTATACTGTATCCAAAATAACCGTTTCTAAATGGGAACGATATTTTGCATTAGATGACTTTGGGTTGAAGAACTGTGAGTAAATATCTTAAACATACATTACACTTACATTACACTTTTCAAAGTGACCCCAATTGAATAAACTTTTTTCAACAGTAGTAAATAATAATTGTTATTATTATTAAATGTGAGAATGAACTATAATTATAATCATAAAGGAAATAAATTGTCAGTTTCGCATCTCTTTTATCGTCGATAAGTTGCTTATTGTATATAAATCAGGTACAAAAGTTTTTATTGACAAGCATTTATCGCAAAAAAAAAAATTAATTGATTGTCTGAGTGGCGATATTTGAATAAAAGCAAAATAAAATGATAAACGTGAGATTTCATTGAACGAAATGGATAACAGCAAACAATTTAAAAATAATTACTTCTTCCCTCGATCCTCTTGTATCAATTCACATTCGCTTGCCAAGACAATTTATTAACTTGCAACATTTGTACGATTTAGCCGTAAATACGTTAATTAATTCCTACAAGCCCCGGCCTGTTAACTCGATTTTTACACGTGCATTCGCTGACACTTTGACGAGTCCTGGTTAGTCCGTATAATCGTTTTATTGTAACGATACCAGCTTTTTTTTATAGAAGCCGTACACCCGGACAGATATGCAGCTCATAAATCTCAAGAATCATTGTATAAATTTAAAGTTTTATTACACTTTTCAATTAAATGAATACATAAATTTTATGAAAATATAAAAAAGATTACTAATGGGCTTTTAAGTACAATGATACTTGATGAAATACTTCAAAATTTCGTTTGAATGTTCAAAATGAAAGGATCGATCATAAAGCCATTATGAATTCACAAATTATAATTTAAATATAGCGAGATTATTCCATTTCTATCGCATTGAAATTTAATTAAATTTAGCAAGAGAAAGGATTTTGGAATACATTCAAATTGATCTCAATCGCTTCTTTAAATTGTAAATGAAATTACATTCTTAATTGAGCTTGCAAAATGTAATTACTTTCCACCGTGCACCCCACGCTGCAAATAAAAATAAAAACTAACGAGGAATCTAAAATAGCGGCAATTTATAATCATAATATGGAGGTGATGAAAGTGGCTATGATTTGTCCTCTCCTCGCCCTGCGAATGTAACACTGTGTGTAAGAGCAATTCCAATGGAATCACAGAAAACGTTGAGCAAACATTCGGCACCCAGTTTTCCTACCCTTTCAGAGCCACCTCGCGCGGGCCGGTCTTTCTCCTCCGCTCCGGCTCGAGCATTTCCTACCCTTTACGTGCCTTTTCGTCAGCCATCCTTTTCTCTCGCCGCCGAAGGATAAAAGTAATGCACCACTCCCGGTGTAGATGCAGGGACACCCACGCAAGTGCGGCTGCTCCTCTGGCGATAGAAAAGCTTTCGAAATTCTCGTTTACTCACTGTGAGAGACAAGAGCGAGTGCATGATCACGCCTCCTATCGATATTACTATTCAATTTTTTTAAAAGGGAAATTAACGCGTTTCATGTGAGATTAAGTGAATCGGGAACTTTCAAGGTATGGATTTGGATTTTTATTTTAATTTTAATGAAAAATAAGCAAAGAATAATAACACTGTTACGTCACGTGATATGACATCATTGCCCTGCCATTCAGAGTCAGTCAAATTTTTGAGATTAGAAAATTTATCGCAACATTCAATTTTATTCTTACACTTTTTATAGAATAAATTTCAAAAAAATGAGAAATTTGTTAAACTTAATGATTATTTATCTATTATTAATCGATCAATGAAATTGAACAAACAAAAGCTTCTTGGGCTATTAAAATAGATCTTTATAAATTAAAATAGATCTTTTTTGAGATGTGATTTTTTTTCATTAGAGGCGATGATATGGTCTAATCTCGTTTAAAAAATGCAAATGAATGAATTTCACTTATTCATAATAACAGAAAAAATGCGATTTTTTTATTGAAAAAATAAAGGGTGGTCCAAATTATTAGAAAGACGTCCTTCAAGAGATCAGTTTAGCAACGGTCCTCCGTTTTTTCTAAATGGCTGCCCATTGCAGCGTTCCACTTTAGCCTGCCGGGGAAATTCATTTGCGGTTCATGACGTTTGCCAGTTTTCGCACGACTTGGGCGTCAACTCCAAATTGAATTGTAAGCGACTTGGTTCTAATTGTTTTTTCTACGGACGCTTACTTTCGCTTCCGCTTTCCAATTTCCTCCCTTTTGCGCGGAACTTCCGCCGTTCTTCGACAATCGAACTGCCCTTTCTTGGGCGATTCGCGTCCTTCAGTCTTTCGACCTGCAGAATTTTCTCTTCTACTTTTTTTGATTTTTCTTTTTTTAGTTTTTTGATGTAGCTTCTTTTTTTTACCCTTCTTTCCTTCTGTTAAAGCAGTTGATTCGACCTGGCTGCATTGTTTGTCGTTTTCGGCCTCAAAGAATAAAGAGCGTAATGAGCGGTAAACTTTTCTCCAAGCGTGACGACAAAGCGCGCGGGCTTTGTTGACGAAAGTTGATGGGAAGAGAGCGAGCGGGCGCTGCTGAAACAAGGTATTTTGCCTTTTTTTTTTCGTTAAGCGATTGCTAGTTGATTTTAAACGATCGACCTTTCGTCCGAAGCGATTCGATTGCGCTTGATTTCCGCATTGAAATGCGAGTTATTGAAAAGGATTTGCGCACTGAAAAATTTGTTGAATAAAAGATGAACGTTATTTTTTTCATTCATCCAAATTATTATTTTCCGATATTGCTATAAAATGCGAGATTTTCCGTGGAGCATTCCGAATAATGAGTATGAGATCAAACTGTTGATTACAAATAGCATTATTGTAATGCATTATATATCACTAATATTAATTCTTTGAATATACGATTCCTTTTAAATTTGTTAGTTCATTAGGATTAGTATTAGGACAGTATTACGTTTGTGTGCCGTATGTATGTACACTCGCCTCGAATTGAAACTCGAAGAACAATTCAAATATTTGCAACGTCGCATGAAAATTTTTAAATTG
>JAWWEN010048292.1:0-11714 GCA_035582955.1 Sycophila texana
TATAGAAGAGAATGCACCGGGTCCGGAACGCGTGCTTGATCCAAAATTTTTAATCATGGATCGACCTCAAAAGTGCTCATTTTTTGTAGAATTGCTCATATATTTAATATTTGGGACTTTAAAATTCAAAATTTAATCATCAGATCAGATAAGACTACTGTCTTACAAAGTGAGGAACTACCTTCCTGAAACGATTATTTTTTAAACGAAAGAAAGAAGCAGTAGACTGGTTTTTTAAAAGTTCCGTGTTAAACCATCTCTAAATGTTCCAGACTTACACAAATATTTGCCGAGCGATTTGCCACATTGAAACTGTCATAAACTCAATGACTTATGTTAATGAAATTCCATCCAACCTATTTCGACCTCCTTAAAAATTCGCTTTCTTCTTTTTAATCCCGGTAAGTAGCGCGCGCAGAACGCTAATAAAAAGTGAATTTAAAAGTTAAAATTATAAAAAATTAAAATAACTATTAAAAAATTCAGATTTGCGCGAATGAAAGTAATCGGCCACGTAATAACGGTAAGATCGTTTAAGAGATCCCTGGAACAGTGCTACATGCCTTACCTCCGCACACAAAGTCTTCAAAATTAATCCAATCTCCTCGAAAATAAGCATAATGCGGTTATTACGTGCACACCGTCGGGCAAAGCGCCGACAATGGCAATATAACAGCGGCGCAGATTTAGTAAGTGGAAAATCATTGCGCGAGCAGGAAAAAAGGCAGGCGCGCGCGTCCTCCCGAATTATCCCCGCGGCTCATTTTCCGCGCGGCGCGTGCAAACTCCTCCCACGCGACTATCCAAGCCCGGCCGCGCACGACTGCGCGAAGGCGATTACCTGACACTTTGTGCCTTCCTTTTTTTTCGTCCTCCTCTTCCGCAAAACTATCGCTTGGTTGTAAGGCTATTGCACGGGCAGAGTCGTAGCGTGGCTGCTTTATACATGCTTTTCCGTGTTATTGGGAATGTATCGCGCGTCGATGTTGTACCTTTCATTGAAAATTTATTGAAAAGTCATTGAAGGTGTGAGGCGGATAGCAATAATGTTATCGAAAATTTTCCATATTTTGTGTGCAAAGGTTCAGAACGGCGTTAAATGACAGATTAACATTAGAATACTGTTAGCTGTGTTTTTAAATTTTTTTTTTTAGATAAAGTATATCCCGTTTAATTAATGATTAAAATATCCCATTTAATTTAATTAATATATCCCATTTAATTGATGATTAAATAAAAAAAAAAAAAAAAAATACAAAGAAACAATCACAATATTTAATAATATTTAGGTAGCTTATTTTTATTTCTTTTCGTGATAGAACAATTAGTTTCAACTGAAAATGAATTTTTAAAATAATTTTCTTCTCTACAAAGTATGGTACATTTAATTATTAAAATGATGGATTAATTTGATGTAGATTTCGATTTGGATTAGGTGTTTTTTAGTTCTGTACTTCAATATTTTTGTTTTTGTGCTTAATCTTTTTATTTATTTACCGAAAATTAATTACCAGGTCCTTAATGCAATGATGTTATCATAATTCTAAAGCTTTTTATCAATTGTTTTTATTTTACAGTGTTTAAATTAAAATTGGATCTTATGAATATCTAAAATTTAACAATTAAACACTAAAGCTATAACTATAAAAAAAATCAGTAAGTATATCAAATGCATTGTTTTTCTCACGAATGATAATAATATTTTAACTTTGTGAGAAAGAACAATACTGGGTAGTAAATTTTCTTCTAATTTTCAATATCACAATGTCATTTATTTATTTATTTATTTTACCATTAAGCGGACAATATGCCCTTACTATAAAGTGCTTCAAAACAAAAACACTTGCATAAAAAAATACACAAAAAATATAACCAAAATTAATAATAAAGTTATACCGAAAAACGTAATCGAGTATGTAGATTCATTCATTAATTAAGAGCCTCAACACCTTTGAAAAGATGAATGAAGTGTATCCTACTAATTTTACAAAATAGAAAGAAAATCTTTGCTTAGAAAACAATTCCAACAGGCACTCGCACCCTTCTCCAGAGATCCCTAAAGTACAAAGGCAGCACATTCCAAATCTCCCAGCGAAAGAACAGTCGGCGAAATAGGGGATTCCTCGAGCACGTAGGCCTGTACACGTGCGTCCGCGCGGGTGACGTCCGCTGCAATGATACACCCATACCTATGAACGGCGCGCCTCGGCATGCCGCGTGCCCTGCCCGATGCTACGGATAGATTAGGGGTAGAGAGCGTAATTGCCCGTTTGTCTCCTCCCTGGGCTTGCCTCTTGCTCCGACTCGCCGAGGTTTTAATTTCGAAAGTATGCCGTGCGCTTCGAGCTGCTCGCAGTTCGCTTTTTCCGTCGCACATCGTGTATTTTGCTTTTTTTTTTGTTTTTTGTTTTTTTTTTGTATATATAGTTTTGTATTTATTTATGTATTTGTTTGTTTGTTTGTTTTTTTTTGTAATTTTAAAATCTACGTCTCATCGATTTTTTAATGTGGAGTTCGTAGGAATACACGCAACGGAGGTGCATCGCAGAGAAGAGTCGATATAGGCGATTAAGGCAGCTGTTCTGCGATTTTTTTCTTTTTTGCTGGAAGTCCTGATTCTGACTGGCTACCACCAGCTAAACTAGTTATTCGATGTCGATCGTTAAATTGGAGCAGTGCGCTGCTGAGCACCATGTCATTTTCAGTTATATACGTATTTTAATCGATAATTAACGTTTCGGCGAATGAGTATGAGAGTCACTTTGAAATTGCGAAAAATTTTCATTCGACGATGCAAGAACTGCTTACTACGAAGTGAACTACTGAATCGAATTGCATTTTGAATATCTTGGCTCGATGCTGTAATATTTAAAAAGAAATTGAACATTGCATGAATTTCATTAATACGTTAATCAGAATTAATTAATAAAAAAAGTTCAACTTAAAGTTTAAGTTCTGACCAGATTTTCACCAGATTCTGAAACAATTGTCACGAAGTCGCACGAAGCGCACGTGGCATAAATTAAATTGTAAATGATAGACAAATTCTCATTTCTACTACATCAAAATGCGTCGTTACGGTGTAAATAAATTAATCTTCTCGACTCATAAATAAAAGAAATGCAGCTTTTTTCTGAAAAATAAAACTACACCGACCCAAAAACTCACACAATCTACTGACTATATACGAATTACAGAATCGCCTGCGAAAAAAATTTGGTTCCCGTTGCCTATTAGCATCGTCCGATCGAAAGTTGGGGCATTAAACGCAGGCAATAACACTACGACGAGGTTATAAAAGAAAAGAAAATAAAAAAATCGAACATAGGCGTATCGGATTCCGTACCTACGCGACGAGGACAGTTGGGCGTCGAACTCGCGGAATATGTAAAGGCAAAAAGAGTCATTATGCGGACGGCGGTCGTCGATCGATCATCCGAGCTTGAAAGTTTGCCTCGACGCGTTCGCATGTAATCAAATAGAGAATTAATCAAGCGTTAGTAAGATATATTTAGATGAATGTTCGAATCTTCCGATATTATCGACCAAAGAATCTCTGCCCTGATTATTGGCAAGTTGAACGGTGAACTTAACTTTGAAGTTACCTTCGGCACTTCTGGATGTAGGTAGTTAAGAACTCTTACTATTCATAAATGAAAAAGAGGATATCGTCGGTTTGGAGCAAGAAGGTGCCACCACGGAATCCAGTTAGAAAAGGTGCCATCTCGGGCTCCAGTTCGAAGAGTGCCATCTCGGAGCCCAAGTTGGGAAAGGTGCCATCACCAATAATAATTTTTGCAATCGAGGCTCCCTATTCTAATCAATTTTATTCGATTACTTATAAAAAAGACAACTTTCTGATAAAAAATGATCGCTCGGAAACCGTTCAAAGGGGTTGAAAAAGCTGATTTTCGTTAGCAGGACCACCCTCGATATTTAAAAAATCTTTAATAACTATTTTTGCAGTCGAGGCTCCCTATTCTAATCAATTTTATTCGATTACTCATAAAAAAAGACAACTTTCTAATAAAAAATTATCGCTCGGAAACCGTGCAAAGGGGTACATTAATATGCATCAGGCATATATATAATAAATTAAATGAATATATAAAATAAAGTTATGAATAAATTAATAATCAAGTTACTATAAAAAGAAAGATAAACGATCCTTCTTCGCGATCGAGGAGAAAGTACATATCTTTCAAAATTTTAGCTGTAAAGGCAACGGTTTTGTAGTTTTTTAAGTAAATTATAAAAATTTACAAAAAAAGAAAACTATTGCAAATTATTTTCAAAAGAATTCACTTCATCTACCTTTCAAAATTTCTCGTAAAAGTCTCATCTCGCCGTGATTGTCAAGAAAAACAAAAGAATTATTTTCAAGCATAATGATATAATAACGACCCAAAGATTTTTAATGCAAAATTTAAAATACAAATTCTACTGAATAACGAAAATATTTCAGTTGTCTGTTGGTTTGTTTACCTATATTCTATCACTAGCTAAAATATTCCTCACTTTTCGCCAAACTATAAAAAAGAAAATCAAAGCTAAACGCTCGCGTCCTCCGCGCAGAAAAAAAATGAAGAACCTGTGGGAATAGGCGCATTCGCGCGGTAATCCGAAAATAACAGTATACACTCTCGCGGATGAGAATTGAAGTCGCACATCCAAACAATTTGCAAATTTCGCGCCGCGAAGATACACACATAGAACATATACAGACGCCTGCGCGCGCGGCGCCGGTAATGATTGTTAATGGCTTTGTTTGAATCCGTTTTTAAGAAAAGGCCCCGGAGCGGCTGGTGTGCATTATGCATGCACGCGCGAAATAACTTGCCGTTGAGTCGTGACTTATCACGTGGCGATACGCTTAAAACGCCGGTGCTGACTATCTCCCACGTGTATACAATCTTGCCAATTATATATCTATGTATAGTGGCGAGCGCCGAGGAATATAGACTGTTTAGTTGTGTATTCGTGGTGTATGGAGGTTTCGATGTCAAGTGGCTTTGCTCGGAAAAAAAGTTTCCATCTTTCGAATCTCAACAAATAACGACGTTTGTTTGACGAGCTGAATGGACCAATCACTTGGGCTACTCGAGGAGCGAAATATTTCGTTCGAATAAAGAGTTTGAGTCATTTGGGCAATGTTTTTTTTAAGATGTAATTCAAATGTATGAAGGAAAAACCATATGAAAAAATACTAAAAAAAGAGTTGTCAATTGAAGAGATGTTATTGTCAATTGAAATGTAATAATTATACCTACTATATCTCAATAAATAACGATCTTTGTTTGGCGAGCTAAATTGAATGAGCTACTTGAGGAGCGAAATATTTTGTTCAAATAAAGAGTTGTGCAATGTTCTTTCAAGATGTAATTGAAATGTTTGGAAAAAAAATAGTAAAAAAAGATTTCTCAATTGAAGAGATATTATTATCAATTGAAATGTAATGATATCATGTACAGTACCTCCTATAGGTATTTTTATAGGATTCATAGATTTCCGTTATATATAACATTTCCTATAGATTTCCTATGGGTAACCGAACAGGATATATTTTCGTAAGAAAACCCTTCTACTTTGATTCGATCGGTTTTCATTCATACAAATATTACTAGAAACATTAGCAATAATAATTTGCTATCGCGCACACAAGAAGCTTCAATTTTCGCGAAGTCATTTGCACAATAATAGATTGCCTTCTTATTTTTCTACCGCCACCTCCCATCGAGAGTAACAGATGAACTCCAATTCGAGATTTATCTACTTACTCCCTATTGATAATTAGCTGAGATTCTTCCATTAATAATTAACTCTTTTTTTTTTTAAGCTTTACACATTCCGACCGCCCGAAGTACACAACGAGAGCCCAAAAAAAAGGCAAACACTATCGACTAGCCAAAAAGTGCAATCGACGCGGAAGTCAGCGAGAACCACGGCAGGAGGAGTTCGGGCATTAGCATAAAAGCGATGTCCAAGGCAAGGCCGCCCCTTTCTCGCGCCCGAGCGCCTTTAACCACGAGCGAATCTTTTGTGAGCGCGCGCGCTCGGCTCTCGCGCTCGTGTCGAGCGAATCTCGCTGCGGCGCTCTGTAGTCACACTTAGCGCGGGCCGCGATCGCTTGTACACATTGTTGTCGGGGCGCTTGTTAACGCGCCGGTCCCTTTCGCAATGATCGCTCGTTTATTTTCGAGCGCGAGAGAGAAATATACAGTGTATTGGAGCGCGCCTGCGCGAGGAAACGGGGGTACACTCTGTGTACACCATGACTACCCGTCGGCCGAGGTGAAAGTTTCTTTTTTTTTCAGCTGGAAAATTTACGATTGCTGGAAATAGTGGTGTCGATTGAGAAAAGCGAGAAGTAATTTTGTAAGGATTTTTGGCGGTCCGACAATTTTAAATTTGTCTTCTTAAAGTCACCTGCGAAAAAAAAGTTCAGTTGATAGAAATGTGTAGGAGTAATATTCTGAACGTATATTGAGTGCGTGGTAAAATTTTAGTTCTACTGCAGCCAAAAAGATATGTGAATATAGCTGAATTTCTCAATTTTGATATTGCCGTATTTTGCCGGATCAGAAGAAAAATTAACAAGAACAAGAAAAAGAATTTGAGTAGTTTTTTTAGCTTTTTGAAAAATTTTCCGATTACTTTAAAATCTACAGAAATCGGGAATCCGTAACTTTTAGAATATTTTTTCTACGTATTTCTGTCAATTCAAATTTTGTTTTTAAGTAATTTTAATAAGAAAAATTTAAAGCTACATAAGTTATGAAATTTTATTTTTCTATTCCACTTCACATTTTTGTGTATGAAGGGATATTATTATGTTATTATTATGTATGCATTAATTAAATAAATAAGTAATCTGCAGATTTGTTAAATTTAAATTCTTTCCGAGATACACCTGCGATTTTATTTTATTTTATTTTTAAAACATAAAATATTCTTCAGTAATAAATAATAATAATTTGTACTAATGTAACAATAGCAGAAAAGCATTAGTTACATCATCGAAAAGTAGTGTCTAGAACTATTATTCCTTTTATTATCCTGCATTATTTGCTGGAATTCCAAGAAACTGTTAACTGCTCATTCAAATGATGTCCCCATAGATGCTCAACTAAGAGATCCTATAAATGAACCGAAGGTTTAAGCTTACTACCAATTTAAATGCCAATAACAGAAGTAAAATATTAAAAGTATTTATATACATTCAGAATTTTCATGTAAGTATTTTAAGAAAATCGATTTCCAGATATACACCTGATGAAATTCCAGTTTTACTTTTCATCTACTTACATTAAAAAAAAATAATAATAATAATAATAAAATACTTTTAAAAAGTTTGCCAAGTAAAAACTTCTTTAAATCATCTGAAAATTTCATTGAAAACCAATGTGTACACTTTATAGTTTCAGAGAAATATTTACTTAGCAAAAATATCAATCTGAAACTCCTTCTTATAAAAAGAGGACTTATAAATTAATCAAGTTAAATTATCACGTACGGCCATAACACAAATAAACGGCAAACAAACCAGCATTATCTTTCGTAGAAATAAAAGTGCGAGAAAACTATGACTTGGCTGTCCATAAATTGCTTGTACTCCTGTCGCGGAATAATCAAAGTACCTCGCGATTGTTGCTGTGTAACTGCTTGGCGGCGTTATCCCGTCGTACTAGCAGTGGACCAACAGCCCCGCTCGTAATTACTTGGCAGGATTTTAATCGTTATCGATTTAATATTTCATCCCCGCTTTCTTCCTTATCGATAAGCACGCGCCGTGGAGATAAGGGGAGCATGAGGAATTCCGCGATATCGGACGCGCGAATCTCCATCGAACATTAAAGTAAAGACTCTATGAGGAAACAATCGTTCGACGGATGAGTTCGCATCTTCCTGCGGCTTCGAATTATAAATTATGTGCGTGTAAAACCGAATCGAAGTGAGCCTTCTTTTATTTGCAGCGGACACAAAGGATGTTGTGTGATAAGCGCTTATACGATGTCTTATCTACTTTAATATCGAATTTGAGATTTTAAACATTTTTATAATATTTCATTAATGCGCTGAGTAGTAGTTGTCGTGTTTCTGTGCAATTTAAGTATAGTTAAGGTATTAATAAAAAATTCATGCGTAATTAAAATTTTAGCACTCGCACGCAGGAGTAAAATAATACCAAATTCAAATTATCTTATCAAATTTAATTATCTTAAATATTTAGAATATTTAATAGTTCATTAATACAATTTAATTTTTAATATTCTATTTTTAGGAAGAAGATTATACGGTAAGGAATAATATCTTAATTTATCATGTTAGGGGTATGATGTGCAAAAAGTTCGATAATTTATTAATTTAAAATTTTTAAAGCGGTGATTTAGTAAAGCAGAACCCCATCTGTGGACAAGCTTACGTATTTGAGTACATATAGCTCCTGTTACAGTAAGCGAGTTTCAGTACGGTAGAAATCTTCGTTACCACTGCCAAGTGCGCGGCCACCAAGAGCGTTACCTCCGGCAGTCAACTCCGGCAGCAGCACGATTACAGAAATCTTCCTTTACCTACATGACCTTCTTTATCAACAGTGGTTATTTTTTCCTCGAATTTAAGGTATAAAGTACGTACAGTCGAAGGGATTCTATTATTTCTGTAGGTTTTAAAAAAAATGGAAAACTAGTAAGTATAAAAACTGCGTAAACTAAAGAGTAAATGGATAACCGAAAATCTCCAATGTATTAAGAAAAAGATACAAGAGAAAATAAAAGACAAAAAGGTATCTTTTTACCGTGTTACCATGTATTTGAACACTTGAAAATATTCCAAAAAAAAAAATTAAATGCCCTTAAATGCATTTGACTTCTACTAAAATCGCTTGAAAATTTTTAAGTGCGAAATATTTTTGTTATAAATATTGAACGCTAAAGATACAAAACTAATACCATATTTATAACTAAGAGCAATACTGCCACTTTTTTAAAAATTTGTAAAAGGATCTACTTTAGTCGAGTGTATTATAATTAATTCAATTCAATTTCTTTAAAAAAATGGTTTAAATCATACGAAATTCATATCTCAATCAGTAACACAAATATTTTAAGATTTATAAACTGATGATTAGTTACGAACAAAGATATAAATTTTTAAACTAAACCAACATTTATCTTCCAATATTTTTGATAAGCAACTGTTGCATCAAAAGCTACAGCTTTAATATTTAGAAGATATTAAAATAAAAGCCATGCATTAAAATTTTAACGAATTCAATTCAATACATCTATGACTTGATTGTAAAAGTACTCAAAAAACGCTTAAAATTAATAACCACAATAAATCATTCGGATTATTGGCGCAGACATTTATTATTTAGCCCACGGTTTTAAAAGACATTTAACCGAAGATAAAAAAAAAATGATATATTTTCTACGCCATCAAAGACAGTTTTCTTTGAAACGATCAACAACCGAAGTCGTAAGCACCGCTTCACCTTTAAAATCCATAATCATTCAATCATTAAGCCAGCGCGAATAACAAGAAAAACGAGACGTTATACCTCCGCCCCGTTCCCCTCATCTTCGAGCGCATTTAGCGCGCTAAGTATTATTCCAGCACGCGTACTCGCGAAATTACAGACCTTCCTTTACCTCCTCCATATCTCACTCTCCTTTTCTTTTCTCGGCGTCCGCCAATGAGCGGCCACCGAGGCCCAAAGTAAAACAAAGCAAATCGAGGGGCCCCCGCAGAAAGGAACAGAAACAAATCGAAACGGAAACGATCGAAAAATAAAGCAAACGGCAATAATGGCACGCTGCTCGCCATGGTCCGAGCCGGTATACAAAGGAGAGGTGGTGGCTGCGCGGCTCGTGCTCCACGACGACCTTTGACCGTGACAAGAGAGAGACAGAGAGAGGGTCTGACGCGCAGAGCCGCGAGGCCGGGCACGCGAGGCAGGCCTCGGACTCCTTTGTAGCCCCGAGGCACGCGCTGGCTCCCCCCACCCCCGGCGCCTCGTCTCCCACCCTCTTATTATTCGCTCGCGGGCCCGCCGGGCCTCCTCCTCCCCCTCCACCGGCGATGCCCCGCGCGCGATTGGCCGGACTCTCCGTCCTTCTCTCTCCCGGGGCCCCGGCGAGCTGGGGAGGGGGGTAGAGAGAATGCGAGGTATGCGTGCGCGTACCACCTATTAGTGGTCCTTGCGCGCGCCGTACCTGCCCGTGGTATCGGCGAAACGAGGAGGGGGAGGTAAGGAGATGAATCGGAAGAACGCGTGCGCAGGAAATATCTCTCTTTCTCGATGATGGGAATGGGCCGTGCACGCAACGCGGCGCATCCGCGGAATGTGCGCGCCCGCGGGTCATGTCCACGCTTCTATACGGTAGGACGGAGCTTCTTTTTTCGGGCGAAGGGAGGCACATGCCTCGCGTTATTCCAAATATGCGTTTTTGCCCTTTCAATTTGCATCCTCTTGGTTTTCTTTCTCTCTCTCTCTCTCTCTCTCTCTCTCTCTCTCTCTCTCTCTGAGCGACAGCGGCTCCTCTCCTTCGCGAAACGGTCATTTCGTCGGCGCGCCACGCTGCTTCGCATCACGAAACGATTGCTTCGAGCGAGGCGAGCGATGATATGATGGTTATAAAGCAATGCAGACATTTTTTTACCGTGTGAGATATTTTAGTATATGGTAATGAGAATTATCGCATCGTAACCTGATATCAATATTCACGATGGTAGTTACAACTCTCTAATCGAAAATTTGATTCGTGAATTAGGTATAGAAGTCTTCTACTATAAGGCCTAAGAGCGAATGTTAACATGCAAGTATTAGCTTCTAATAAGTGAATCTATTTAATAGGTAATAATTTAATAAGTCCACCTTACCAGGTAATGCTGGAGGTCTGAATTACATTATATACTATTGCGATAAGTTTTTTCAGGTGATCAATAATTTATTGCCAAGAAGATTATTGTCAAAATCGAGTTAAGAATAAATTTGACAACCAAATGAAAATAAACATATCCCATGTTACAAAAATCAATAAATTGTGACAATAATTAAGAGTTCTCTCAAAAAAGAAAAAGATGGTTGTCGAATGGATCGTGAAGATAAGACACAAGATCGATAATAAAAGGAGCTAGTAAATATTGTTGGCGTTGCCTTGGTAAGACAAGCGCTGGCTCGTATGCCTTTTGCGTTTTATTTTTTGCTACCGGGAAGGACAGCCAAAAAAAGCTCGAAGCGACGATCCGCCCTTAACTGCCGAGTGGCTTGCGAACGCGTCAACCATAAATTTGGCCCTGGTGCTCGACGAGAGAAAGATACGCGCTCACATTAACTCTCAATTTGCTGCAGTACGGGAAAAGAAACGTCTTAACTTAGGACCGTAAAAGATTTTATTTTAAAAGCTGCTACATATACATTAAGCAAAATTTTGTCGGCATTACAATTATATCAATTTCTTTTCGACGTAATTGAAAATCAAAAGGTTACCATTTAATATTGTCTAAAATTTAATGCTATACCACGCTCCAACTATATTTACTCATGTATTCTTCAAATTTCAAACATACTAATAAAAAGTTTTCTTTTTTTAATTTTTAACTTTCCTATTATCATATTTCAAATTTTTAATTCAGATTCGCCACGATGGCGTCGGCGAGGAAGGAGCCTCCCGATGCCACGCTGCAAAAATTTTACAAGTGTCATCCGAGTA
>JAWWEN010048303.1:0-11710 GCA_035582955.1 Sycophila texana
TTTGTAGAAAAATTTAGATCGGTTAAAGAATACGTCTCAATTTTTGCGAGCTTTAACATAGGCTTGTCCCCTTAAGACAAATTCTAATTGAGTAGGTCAAAAAAATATGTATACTTATGAATGCTGAATTTCATTATGCAAATAACTGATCTTCATGCAAAATTAATATAACAATGCCGGTGTGTGTGAATGTGTGTACCATTACTTTTAATTAAGCTTGTAGCTCCAATGCATAGAATAATAAGTAGACACGCAAATCATTCGAAAAAAATTCATTTTTCAAGGCAAAAGATTCTATTAAATATTGTTATCGCAATTATTTTTTTTTCACATATAAAAACATTTATCCTTGCAAACCATTCGAAGTAATTCCTAAGCAAATGTATCTGACAGACAGTAACAAAATTTGATATATTTATTGATACACACATCGAGAGCCTTAATCAGTCATAATATACTTCAGATTTTACGATAAGACAATATACAAAAACAAAATTACCACCTGTCGTTTATAAAAGAAATGCGTTAATTAAAACAAAATCTCATCACGAAAGCGTAAATACGTACTGCGCGCCACGACCGAGCATAAATTCCAACCAAGAACAAACTGTTACGAATCAACCGCTACTAAAGGAAATATTTGACTAGAGTGAAAATTGCATGCCACGCACGTTCTAACCTCATTCGAGCAATTGAATGCATAAAAATTCATACCGTCGTTTTGAAGGCGCAACGCATGCGGTACTTCGCGTCTTATCGCCTTTCATCGCTCCCAAGTAGCCGGCATTAATTCCCCCAGCCAATTCGCATACATTTTACATGTGGAATTGCTGCTGTACAACATAAGCTGCTTAATAAGAGCCAAGGATTTAGTGGATTTCTTTCTCATTCTTTAATTGCGAGTAGGAGAATATCTATACGTACAACAAGTACATCTACATACACATCCACGTGATCACGCGTGTATAAGAGCAGCCGGTCATAGGGAAGAAGGGAAAACCGGAAGACCGTTGGTTATTGTTATCGGCCGGTCTTATCGAGATAATTGCCCGGGCGCCTAGTTTCGCCATGATTAATTGGCCCGTTGCTTCTATTGCCGAGCCGAGCGCAAGAAGGGAAAAAAATACACCCTCGATTTTCGAGGAATGTCCATCGCGGGACGAGCATCTGGTCGGACGATATTGATAATGAGATCTGGATCGCACCGACGCACGAGGCACGAGAATTCAATTATAACGAATTGCCGTGCCAATTAAGCCGCCTTTCTTTTGGGAGTCGTTTGTACAGCCCTACACAGCAAAACAGTATTAACATAGGCTTGCAATGAATTTAGTGGGTTAGCTTTTACGGCTGAAAGAAAATATTGAAATTGAAATGTATACTGGGAAAAAATTCTAATAAAAATTACTATTCTGTCTAGATAAGGGGCCACAGACTGTCATACAAGGAAAAAATTACCATCCTGTATTATAAATTTTACTAGAAAATATTATACATTTTCCTAGAATTATAGTAAAGTTTCCAATAATTCTAGTAAAATTTAAAATACAGGATGGTAATTTTTCCATTAGATGACAGTCTGTGGCCACTTATCTAGACAGGATAGTAATTTTTACTAGAATTTTTTCTCACTGTAGCTACCGCAGTGTGTAACTATTTTATTATTTATAGAGAAGAAGTGGCTCTTTTATTCATTAACTTATTGATGCTTCTATGGTTGATAAAAAAATGTGACGAAATTGCTCTACATTATACTGACAACAGTCGCTTATTATTTATTAGATTTTTAATTTATTTCCACGTAATGAAGATTCTCGTAACAAAAATTAAATTGCAAATTTTGAATGAAGTGTAGCTTACCGTAATTAAAAAATATCGATCAATTTTTTAACTTCCTAAGAGCAGTTATGAATTTCAAAAAAATCTCCACGTGGGAGATGATATTTAGTTCAAGAAGCTCCGTTTTAATCCACATTTTTTAATGACCCCAGTAATAAGTATAAAAATTTCCGCCCTTAATTAAAATTTATCCATTTTTTAGCCAGTTCACATCTGGCAGCACAAAAAAAAATGCGCTTCTAAAAAACTCGTTTAATACAAAAACTTTTAATTCTGCCAAATTAACGTAAATAAAGTTTTATACACTAATAACCATAAATAAAATAAAAAGGAAACATAGTCATAGAGCGTGCATTAAAATCGGAGTCCCGGGAAGAAAGGCTAAGGTAAACCATGGACATCGATGTCGGAAGGAGTACGCCCGTCCAGGAAGAAGTCGGTGTCGGTTAATGTCCGGATAAGGCGACGCCGTAATGTGCGCCGTCCCGGACCGGTATTACGCGAGATCACCCGGGAAATTGCAGCGGAGTAGCTACCGGGACGGTATGGCCCAACCGTGCCTCGCCCCCTCCCCTCCGGCCTTCCACGGGCGAAATTGTCCTGGCATTGTTCCGCGCACGACAATACTCGTGAAACGGTTAATTTTCGATTTTCAAGCGCATCATTTACTTGTTCTAGTTTCGCCATGCGTGAGGAGGTATAGAATGATACCAATCATTTAAAGATAGTTGTATGTCATTAGTTCCCTTATTGTTGAGGTTGGTACTGCTGGTCCCCAATGACGTCGTGCGACGTATTATATCTTGCGTGAACAATGAAGGTAGTTGATATTGTCATTAAAACTTTCAGTGTAGAACACTGTTTAAAAAGATTTATAGGTTTTCAATTATTTAACCCTTTGTCTGTGTTTTTTTTTTACTTTCTATTATTATACTTATTTACGAGAAAAATTCCTCTCTAAAAAAAGGATGGCAGGATGTTGTGAAGTATTTTAAAACACGAGTTGATTGGCTCACTGGCATATCCGGTTAAATGGCGTTAAATTTAAAATGAAACCTCAAAAATACGATTTAAAAAAATTGGAATTGAAAAAATAATAAAGAAGAATACCTTAAAAAATAATAAAAACAATACCTTCTGCTAAAAATATAAAAGTAAATTAAATAATCTGTATTGTATGAACCTTCCTGGACACTTAAAATTGGTTTTTTGACAAGGAAGGAATTCTTTTGACAAAGTCAAGGCTATTGAACTTTATATATATAATTAGACTATTTAACTTTATATATAATTAGAGTAGACACGCCGACTTTATGTGCAATTTATTGTAAATTAAAATGTTATTAATTAAGGTAATTGTTGAGTAAAGTGCACTGAGAGAAATTTTTTAGTAAAAATTACTGAACTGTTTGGGAAAGTTGTCACAGACTGACATTTCGAGAGAAATTACTAAACTTTTCAGTAAAATTGGCCAAAAAATTAGTAAATTTTGCCAGACAGTATTGTAATTTTTACTATATTTATGGCAAATTTTACTGAAAAGTTTATTCTCTCGAAATGTCAGTCTGTCACAACTTTCCGAAACAGTTCAGTAATTTTTACTGAATGACTTGTAATTTTTACTAAAACATTTCTCTCAATGTAGGGAGAGCAAATAATCCCCTTCACAATACGGTGAACCTCCTCTACATTATTGTTCTTACTTTCGTGTATCCAGTCACTAACTGTCGATGTGCGAAACAAAATAGTTCAACTATGTTGTAAATAATTAGTAAATGATACTACAGCGAAATAAAGTTTTTAGCAATTATATTGAATATTATATATTATTACAAAAGATCATGTCAGTGGTATTTCATCCTCTACTATGTGTAAAAAGTGTAAACTAATTAAGAAGAATAGTTAACTTTTGAAATGAAATTATCTGCAGTGTTGGAACAACAATTTCAAAAGTTAAATTATATCTACATCGTTAGTTTTAATTAAATAATCTTACCAAAAACTGTAATAAGTAAAACCATACTGTAATACGAAAAGTCTCGTCTGACTAATCTAGGCTCATACTACTTATTCAAGCGTACAAAAAAATCTCATATATCAGTCATTCCTCTTTCCTTATTCAATAATACAGTCAATTCAGCAAACACATTTTCCCACAGAAATGAACGTGTTTTCCTCGGAAGCAGCATTTAATTTTTCTGATATATTAGAAGGACTCGACTCAAGGCCGCATTAAAAAAAAAAACCAATCTGAAATATTCTTATTTCACGCCGTGTCAAGTTATTTCCTCGCGTTCCAGGCGCAAACGCTCAGACTCGTCGAAAGGAGTTCTTTCTCCGAAATCGCATAACGCGAAATCGTGGACTTTCTTCCTTGCAATTGAATTGCGCCCTGCGAAATTTCGCGCCACTCCAGAGCTAAATTCAACTTCGGGAATCCCCAACTGGCATATTTAACGGCACACGGTGCTTCCCCCCCCCCACACACACACACACACGCGCACCAAACATACACACATATTCACATATATACTTGAGCGCGAAGGAGGGGACGTGGTAGGAGAGAGGAGAGATGTAGGTCGGCGGGTGGAGAAGCAAGAGAGAGGCGCGCGAGCCGAAAATTGCTTTCCTCGCGCCAGATAAAAAGACGGAGCGGGCGTTCGATTCCCGTCATACGCAGATATCCCCGTCTCCGGGAGACGATCGCGCGGCCGAACGACTTCTGGCATCCGTCTCGGCTTTTCCTTCCGCCGTGATTTTTAACGCTTCCTGGAAGAGCGCCGAGGTAAAAAAAAAAGAAGAAGAAAAAACGATGATCGACGCGTGAATTATGCGAAGCTCCGTTTTCATTTCTCTCTCGACGGAGATGATAGGACCTTACCCCCCGCGTTTTATTTTGAAATTGGCGGCGATTAATCAGGTCCAAGCGGAAGTTATCCCCGAGACCCGCGAAATCAAGGAGGCTAAGAAAGGTCCAAGACGGGGATTAATGAGGGAGCGACACTACGTCTCCACTTCGCGAAAAATCCAATCGAACTAATCGCCGGAAGAGCGTGACCCGCCTTCGGTATTAAGCCCGACGTGGGATGGGAAGGGACGAAAAGACTGCGAAGTTTTGCTTTTCCGCGATTGCGCCGATATAGCGTGGAAAAAGCCCGGACTCGGGTGTTTGCGCGCGCGCCGCGGGGACGTTTCGCCGGCTGGCGAATATTAACGGCCGACATAAATCGTCGCGAGATTAGCATCGCTCCGGGATTCACTGATTCGAGAAAAATAGGGCACGCTTTGCGTGCTCTCGCCGGAATTTATCGATTGGGTAATTGCTCGATTAATTCGCGTGCGTTACGCTGCTCGGGCTCCTTGTAATGGAGAATCTAATAAGTATTTTTTTATTGTTTTATACCTATTATACCTGTATAATTTGACGCCACTGATTTAGATCAGTCCAGATTCGTCTTATATTAGAAAAGGATGGATATATAAGAATGGCGTGAATGACGCACGTATTGACTTTTAGTCTTTTAAGGTCACGGTGTATGCGAGAGTTGCTAAGCAAATATTGACTGAGGACGATTCGGTGTATTTACTTAAAATAAAACATTCTTTAACAGCCGATCTGACATAAGATTCGAATGAATCTCGATTTGTCACGAAAAAATTATGTTCTTTTTATATTTGATGCTAAAACAAACTTAGCTATTTCGACATCCCATCAATTAGTTTCGGCATTCTTCAGAAAAATCCGCGAAGTAACTTCAATGTGGAAGTTTTACTATAATTATTTTTTTTCAATAGGTAGTGTATAAAGTATTTCGTAACAACATACAATACCCCTTTTCTATCAGTTAAAAAACGCGTCTCAGATAGATAGATTAAGCAACAATTTAAATACAACAAAGCATTTAATGGATTATTCCAAGTTAAATGAAACCCAAAAGAGGCGAAAGTCAAAAGTTAGTTCAACGTACCCGAACAGAATCGAGATCTCCTGCCGTCGATTTTCATTCGACAAAGCAGCTGTACTCCTCCCGAGCGAATCCAGCGATAGTTGCGAAAATAATTAAGGTATAGAAAACTTCCGCGAGTCGGTATTTACATCAATTGAATTTAAAGTCGATGCCTCGCTCGCCGCACCGGTGGGGGCGCCAGCATCGCCGTCTGAGAAACTTGAAGGATTTTAAAACAAGATCAAAAGTACGTTAGGCGCGGGCGAGCGACGCGGGGAAGGGAGGGTGGATGAGGGACAAAGCAGAGAGGCAGACTCTCGGATATAAGAGGGCGGGCGGGGAACTTGTAGAACAGAAGGAACGCCGCGGGGATCGAATTGGGTCGCGGCGCAAAGTAGGCCAGTCCGCCAGCCACTCAAACGGCGAAGATCTATTGCACCTTTAAGCGAAGCCGACGCGAGCCGCTCCTCCCGTTTATTTATACGTCCGGGGGCCGCTCCGACGCGATCGAGTAGGCTTGACGCGGGGAACGGCCGGAATTGGATCGATCAAGGGAGCGACGTGCTGAATTCCTTTCGACTCGCGCGATTATACGCTGCCGCGTAAAGTTATTGACGTTTTAACGGACGATGGGAGCACGTGCAGTTTCGTTCGGGTTTTCCGGCATGGGGCCAGTAGTGCTTCGATGACTTGCTATTAGTTGTGCAGGAGAATTGGAAGGGACGCTGCTGAGAAATAGTGAATTAACTGACGAATAACGTGAGTTGATTTATTTAATAAAAATTTACTACTGTAGGATGAAACTTAGGTGTTACTATATGCTACTAATGTTAATGCCTTAGTAAACTGCATTGCTGCTACTGACGTCGCATCAAATATTGATTTTTCTACTTATTTTACCAAGAATGAATTTGATATTTTGAATAAATTATTTTTGCCCTTAGTACTTATTAAAATAAGTAGAAAAATCCATGTTTTCTGAAAAACAGTAGTGTGTCGCATAAAACATGGATTTTTCTACTTATATTAATAAGGATTTTAAAATTAAAAAAAAAATATTTTTTTTTGCCCTTATTACTACGGATGTTGCTTTAAATCATTATTAATATTGAGATCTAGTGAACCCGTATTGCTACTATTCATGTCGCATGAAATATTGATTTTTCTACTTATTTTGCCAAATGGTGCTCTGCTTTTTCTTAATTATATTATTTTTATCTTTCTATTATTAAAAGCTCTAAAAATATAAAAAATTTTGAGTTTTCCTCTGCTGATTTCTACGTGCTACTAATTCGTGGGCATTTTCTTTTTGTGTATTTAGTAATTAAGGACAAGTTTACTACTAGTAATTGACATAAGATAAGATCCTAAGTCAATGAATTTGGAAATGCACAGTTAAATGAACTAAAAAAAGTCAATGTACTAACATTTCCTTTTATTCGAGACGTTTGAAAAGTTGAAGCTGAGCTCTTAGCTCAATCGTTGTTCAGAGTGGCTCACTTTTCACGCGAATCAAGCAATTTCTTACTCCTTAACGTTCTAAAGGTAAATTGATGTTTTTACGTCAGCCGGTAACCTCAGGTATCATTACGCGCGTACTTAAAGTAATTATTTTAAAGTGACTGATAAAATATCATGATTTCATGACCCCAAAAATTGTTCGCAGCGCGACGACAACTTCCTCATTGCGAGTTATGATGAATGACGAGAAAACAGCGTGACACCGTCTAACCTTCCGGCGGTGGAAACTTCAAGTCGACAATCCATAACCTTCGCTACATTGTAGACGTCAACGGAAGAGGAAAAATTGCAGTGCCAAACCGCTCGGTTCTAATGCGAATTGTTAAATCTCCGAATCTTACCTAATTCTTTCTGTCGAGCCTTTTCCTTCGTCACTTTCAACTTGCAGTTCGATATTTGTCGAGTATGAATTTTTTTTTAAAATCGATGTGATTGGTCATGTGATTTTTCTAATAATCAAAGTGAAAATTATTAAAAATGAAAATTCTGAATAAATGAGAACTGAACAATGTAAAATTGTTTTTTTCTATAGAATAGTGTGATTGAAGAAATCTTTTAAATTGTCGAATATTCAATTTTACATTTAAAATTTTCAACCCATTCAACTACCAAAACATTAGTGAATATTATTTTTATTTGAATGAAAGACTTCACAAAAACGATACTTAATTTCAGAAAATCAACAATTTTAATAGAACTTATGCACAATTACTAACAATCAGAGATTATGTTCGTTATACTTGTTTACCAGATGAAACAAGATTCACGGTTCAATTCTTTTACTTTAAAAGCACCTATTATTAACTCACAGCAAACAGATACACGCCTAGTACATAGGATGCGTCTGAC
The DNA here is from genome assembly GCA_035582955.1 of Sycophila texana. NCBI lineage: Eukaryota > Metazoa > Arthropoda > Insecta > Hymenoptera > Eurytomidae > Sycophila > Sycophila texana. Next base: position 8,157 of record JAWWEN010048303.1, read on the forward strand.
CTAATTCTGACTGTATCTACTTGACTGATTAGCACCGATCAATTATTTCACTCACTTCAACAAAAATGACTAGGTCTGCGAGAGAGAATGATTTTTCTGATTTGAAAGGCACATTAGAGCTCATAAATGTATTGGATACAAAAGTAGATTAGATGTTACGTTGCACATGAGGGTGTGAAAAGTGAACGAAAAGAGGGCGCGGTAAAATCGATAAGTGAGAAACCACGATACTCGTTTGTTTATATGAAATATTTTATTGATGAAATTTCTTAATATTATTTATTGAATTAGAAATTTAACCAAGAAAATTGTAATGTCTAATGAAATATATTTTCATTAATTTGGAATGCAACAAAATTGTTCCAGTGACTATATAATTAATTCTGTAATGCTTGAAATTATTAAATTGATTAAAGTATTACTTGTATTAAATAATTACCGTACTTTCGATAATTATATATTTTCTTACATCAATTAAATAAGGATTCCATTTATTACAGCGGTGATTGCGTTTGAGGTCATTTATTTAATTGAATCAATTATATGCTTTTGTCAGTGCTCAAAATCTACTTTCCTGTCGCTCAGTTATTAATACGAAACGCATCATTAATAAGAATTTGTGAAAATATAAATAGTAATTGTAATATTTTCTATTTACGTATCTTTGACTAAAGTGTAAGTAAAGTAAAGCAAATTATTTTTATAAACATTCAAGGTGCGGTCTTTGAGGACTTTCAATTCAAATGAAAATGTTTAGAACATGAAAAATGTGACGTAAATAGAGTTTTTTTAAATTTAAGTGATTAATGTACAGTGTTTTATTTGGCTCCTTCTATTTACCTACTTTCTGACCGAATTTAATTTCTACAGTCACTGTTTGAAAATTGACTTTATCTAAAAATAATCGTAAACTTTTATTAATTTGCAGTAATGACTTTTTAAGTGGTTATTAAGTGGTGCGCTTCCTTTACGTGAATTAATATTGTTAAGGTAGAGCTGTACATATAAATTTTAACATTTATTTATTCTCGATCAGATATCGAAGTGACGTATAGATATATACAAGCATCGATGGAACTTCGCCTCTACCGTCAGTATTATTTGTTGGCCTCCGGCTGTTTGTATTACCGGATATGACTTTTGAGGGTCTTATTACTTTCGAGGATCTCTCGAGACTTCGTCAAAAATGTTTCCGTTGCTGCAAAAAAATTTTACCTCGAGAAACAATCAGCTTACATCGAGAAACAATTGCTTCCATTTGCGAAACGTTACATGAAAATACTCATCGTATTACGTGAATAATTTCTTTTTTAATAAAATCAGTCTAATATTAAATTTTAATAAAACCATTGAATTTCGCAGGAGAACTTAAAAATTTCATGTCAAATTTCAAATCATACAGTGAAAGAATTGTAAGAAAAGGAGATTCTTCTCTCCTTTACTTAAAATTTATTGTGAGAGATACACGCGAGTATAGTCATAGAAGAAAATCATTCATTAATGGATCGTTAAGTGTATAATTTCGTAACCTTTCATTTTACAATTGTGTGCTTCTCAAATACAGTACTATATGTAATCTGTATAACAGGCAAAAGATTTACACCACAATGACCTTGAAATTAGGTAATTTCAAGAATCCCGTTATTCTACGTGCAAACGAAACGAACATTATTACTGATTACCAAGCAACGTAATGGATGAAATGAAAGCGAGCAACCACACGCGCAAAAGTTCCACTCCCCATTCGCTCGTCGGGTAAAAAATCGAAGCTCCTCCGTCAAAGCACGCCGAGTCGGGGCTGAAGAGGTGGTGCGCGTGTATCGCGCGCGAAAGCGGGTCGGCGGGGAAAAAATTGGCCGCGCGCGCCCCCGGCCGCCGCACAAAAGTCACGTCCGACAAATCGACGGAAACCCTCTTGGCTGCTTTTCAATTTTCCAGCCCCGGGACGCGCGTTAGCTCGGATTCTTTCTCGGTTTCTCCGTGAGCCTGGAGAACGGGGCAAAGGACGGGGGGCTCTCCTCTTGGACCCGAGCCCGCCGTATTTGTTCGCGACTTTCCTTTTGATTTCTCGCGTACGTATCGACGAAGGGCGGCGTCTCGAAATTACCTGGGACGAGTTTGATGGAAGGAAAAAAAAAGGATGGGTAAGAAGCTCGAGGGGGCGAATTCGGCTTATTTGGAGAGGATTATTAACTTTGTTAGCGGCGTCCTACCGTCTTTGTTGTTTGTTCCCTTCTGCGTCTGAAGGTAGGGTCCTGTTTAAATCGAATTGTTTGCAATGTCTAATGAGCGTAGCAAGTTAAGCACGAAGTTTCTTACGTTAATGTAAAGAAAACACTTTAAAGTCTATTTTGTATGCCAAGAAATCGTAATTTATTTGTTTTCTGATTATTTATGCAAATCTATTTTTTATTTTTAAATATAATTGTTACCATCATTGTTAATTGTAATCGATTAAATAGAGTACCCTGTACTCCACTTTCAATTAACTTGAAATTATATAACCTCTGCTTTTATAAAGTTGGTATTTAAACCGTCATAATTATCAACTTATAAAATACTTTTGAAAATTTCATAAAAGATAAAAAAGAAAGCGATCAGCTTTGAAGCATTTAAAAACACGAGTACGACGAACTAAACATGAAATTTCATAAATAAGCGAATAAACAGGAAGATTCGGTAAAGAAAAACGCAGTAAAGTGACGTCACTTAACCAAACGAGATATAATAACTTAATTCGTCTATCAAAGCCTTCTGAATAAATTAGATCTACATAAAAAAAAAGAATCCTCCGCATATACCATGAAGAAAAAAAAATATTTCCCTTCTCGCGTCACTCGCTCCGCGCTCGAAGAAAGGCCGCCGAAACAAAGCAACGTTCGACTGCATCTTCCCCTGCGTATTCGGTCGAATTTCATTGCGTTCGCGAACGCTTTAAAAAAAAAAGAAGAAAAAAAAAGGAGGGAGAGGGAGACTACGATTTCCGACGAATAGCCAGTTCATTTTCGCCAGGAGGCACTGATTGATGGCAGGCTTGGTTTCGGGCAAGCGCGCGAAGCGAACCGTTAATTCCCGGGCTCGGTGGCTTGCGAAAATTCAATTGCTGCCTTTTTCGAGCGTCCGTCGCATTGTCGATATTACGCGACCGGGGGGTACGGGAAGCGACGCTTTTTTTTTTTTGGAAGCGACTTGTTTTTTTTTCCTTCCTTTTGCTCGCTGATTGGAAAGTTTAAAGTAGAGGCGGATCCCTCTTTCTCTCTCTCTCTGTCACTCTTTATTTTTTGTCGACAGTCGATGCATTGTCGCTTTGTCGAGTAGAGAAAACGGCTCAGTGTGCTGCTTTTATTTCGGTAGGCGGGATGTTTGTTTACTCCGAGTTGTTTGTTTTGAGCGCCTCGCCATTCCAAGAGATCGCATAAAAAATTTAAGTGCACTAACTAGGAGAGTACCTGACCTCCGGATCACGGAATTTGTTGCAACTTTGAGGGCTGATTTCTTATATGAAAATATGAAGAAAGCCAGAATATTAGGGTCTAACGCTCATAATTTTCGAC
>JAWWEN010048324.1:0-11707 GCA_035582955.1 Sycophila texana
TCGTGTACAATTTTAAATATTGCCTAATTTTAGAAAAACAATCGTGTACAGTATTTTTGTATAAAATAGTTTTATGTACAATAAATACGTGTACAATATAACGAACGTGTACAATCCTATTGTGTACAACTTCCCCAGTCCCAAAAATTTGCATTATCATGCGATTGTTTACGATTGACCAGGGGATCCGCGCAACTTAACGGTATTGCGTATTTACGGCTAAAGCTCTTATAATTTATGCATGTGCAGTGTAGGGTCTTTGAGTGCGAAGGATGACGGTCAGAATCCCTCGTAGGAGGTATAGGTAAAAATAAAACGTCAACATATCTAAAAATACAGGTTCGCAAAATACGCTCGTTGTTCATCGTTTATGCTCCTTGTGTGTTGCCTTCGGAAAAAGGAGCAGTGGTCGCTTCGCAAAAAGTGCACATGACGTTGAAATATTTAATAGTCTTGGTAAAGAAAAAGAGAGAGAGAGATAGAGGGACGAAGGAGAGAAAACGGGGAAGGATGGACAGACACAAAGTTTAAGTGGATAATGGCATCACAAATTTTCCTCCACATTCTGAATCGGGGCTATATTTTTCATCGATGCTAATTTTCCCGGCGCCGGATCCACTTTCGGCCGTGTAAAATATTAACGACAGACTTTTTTCCCGCAAGCTTTCAACGGAGTTAGTTTCGCTACGAGTAATTAGATTCGTTAGTCTTGGAGATTTACTAAAAGTAATTAGATTTTCTAGAACCAGTTTTCTCCGTATTTACGCGTGTCTATAAGAATTCACAAAAAGATACTTCCGGTGTTTTCTTTTCTAAAAAAAAAAAGTAAATATTGCTACAATAATCGTTCCTTTTTTTTTTGAAGTATACCAGCTCGCGAAGTTAAAAAAAAATTCTGGTTTCCTCGAGACCCAGCAGTTCCGCATTGGGCGTGAGCGAAAGAGCGAGAACCTGAGCTTTGCTTAGCAACGATGCAAACACACAACTTCCGCAAATGCCGCATTAAGAGCCCCCATTTTCCAAGTAAAAGGTAAAGTGTCGCGCTCACTGCATTGACCGGCAGTCTGCATAAACCGACGTAAACACGCAGTGAAAGCTGACAGCCCGGCCCCCCCGGCAGCCTCGGCATCGAATTGCATAATTTATAAAATTTATCTAATCCAGTTTCCCGCTAGATTTAATATTCCATACATAAACAACCGGCGGTATAAGACTCGTATACATTATTTCATTAGACGTAAAGTGTATATATATATGCCACGGTGAGCAGAGAGACGCGCGCGAGAGAGGAGGAGAATAGAAGAGGGAGAGAGAGCCAGAAGAGGAGAGGCGAGGGTTCGCGTGACGGAAATTCGCAGTGGCGTGAGCCTCTCCTTCTGCACGTGCATGGCTCACACGCGGCCGGTGCACGTACACACCACGAGCTCGGCGAATTTCCGAGGAATTAAAGGACGGCGCCTCTTCGGGGAACTCGCGAGGGAAAGAGAAAGGACACCCGCCGCGGGTGAGGCTGCGCCGCGAAAGGAAGCGAGCGAGAGGGAGGAGAGCGGATCGGGGACCGAAGGAAGAGAGTGAAAGGGTATATACCGCGAGAGCCTTTTCTCGGCGGCTCTCTGCAAACGTGGCAGCCGTCACGCGAGTCCCTGGTGTCGCGATATCTCGCGAGCGAGATCCCGAGCGACACGCCGACCGGGAACCCCGCGTGTATTCATATATATAATATATATATATACTTCTGTGTATGTATACTTTATATGTACGTACATATACACACCTTCGTATGTATATATTCGATGCGATTTTCGTGCGCGTGCAGCCTTTTCGCCGGAGACCCCTCTCCGCCGTCGCGGACAGCTTCGCGGAATTATTTTCTTACGTAAGCAATTTTCTCGGTGCCGCCGTTTTTCCTCCCCCTCCCGGGAATGGTCTCTCCCCCGTGCTTATAACCAGAAAGTTCGCGAGGCTAAGCCGGACATTAGATAATATGCCTGCGGACTTTTCGCGTGCTTTTGAACTTTGTGCATACTAATATAGCGCTTATCACTGTTAACTCTATATATACACTTCTTTAGAACGAGATCGATTTACCCCCCTTTTTTTTTTAATTTCTACTTTGGCGCGATTAACTGGTACGATTTCAGTGTTAGTCGGAGGTAAGGCATCGTTAAATCGACAGATTATTCTCTACACGAGGAGGTGTATGAACAAGCAAATTACCGCTAAAGCAATATTAAAAAGGAAGGAGAAGAGAATCGGAGTAAGAAGCGAAGCGTACATTGTGAAGAGTTCCCGACGATCGCTGTGGGTTACTCGTAATCGCGCATATACAGTTATAGTACACGTGTAAGAGCCGCACATGTGCAAAGACTCCGGAGAAACTCAAATTATCGAGTATAGCTGTGATTACTTATCGCTATTTCAATGCCGACGCTTAACCCTGACATTAAAATCGATTTTCGTTGATGGAAGAAAGTCTCCGGTATGATTATGTGGAGAAATATAAAGGGGTGAGAGATGGAGAAAGGGAGTGAAAGAGAGAAAAAAAAGATGAATATAAATCGAGAACGGCACCTTTCCTTCTCTTCCGTGGTAACTTGTATATGATCCAGAATGGACGGTGACTTCGCGCGTGGCTCGCCTGGTAGGCAGCGAAAGTGCACGAGGGCACTGTGCAATGTAAGCTCTAAGGCATCATATCGCTTTTATATAATGTACGGATTCAAGAGAATAAGAGACGTCGTCTGATTACGGGAGCTGTAATAATTTTTTCCAACAACACTGACAATGAGAGAAATGATCTGGTAAAAATTACTATGCTGTATGGGAAAATGGACCCACACTGATTTTTATAAAAAAGTTACCATACTTTATAGTAGTATTTGTCAAAAATGTACACTGAAAAAAATTTTGGTAATTTTAAGTAAATATTTATTTCAATAGTACTTGTTAAATATTTCTTTGAATCAACTATATATTTCTTTAAAACTAAATGAATTTATTTGTTTCTGATTAAATTTAGTAGTTACAAAAAAGTAATTACTTGATTCAAAGAAATATTTAACAAGTACTATTAAAGTAAATAGTTACTTAAAATTACCAAATTTTTCTCTCAGTGTAGTAAATTTTTTCCAGGCAGTATTGTAATTTTTACTATATTTATAGCAAATTTTAGTATGCAGTATAGTCATTTTTACTATATCATTTCTTTACTCAGTCATCAACGTTACGTTCCTTTTAAATTTCATTAATATTCTACGTCATTGATAAACGTAGAAAAATGTTGCATTAAAAATGACTATAATACTTACTAAAGCAAGAACTAAACTTGTTAAATAAAAAAAAAAACTATTATTGTGGCTACAGGCAATTTAAAAACATTTAAGTTAAATTTTACCATAATTGTATTAAATATTACTATATTTATAGTAAAATTTGCCAGCAATTATACAATTCCTTTTTATTTTTCGAGTTTGCTCTTACTTTAGTAAAGACTATAGTACAATATTTAACGTAGCTATTCTTCTGCGTGTAATAAATAAGAATCATTAAAAATCTTTCTTTTATTGATTAAAATTTGAAATTCACATGAAAAGTTTTTTTAGACTTATAAGTGCAGTTTGATCGAAATATACGACGACATAAAGTAGATTCATGAGGTAGCACCCGAAGTAAAGCATAGACAGTGCTATACGAGCAAATAGTGCAGGTACGGGCTTTAGAAACTAAAGGAGGTACTGGCGAAAGGAGCCTGCCATATAGCGGTCTCAGCAACTAATAAGTAATCCATTATGCGATATAGAAACAGCTACTGCGGTAAATCAATTCGCATTGACAAGCGGATTTCCGCATTATTGAAATTCCATTTTCTCGACGAAATAATTAAGGTTTAGAGCGTAGACGCGAAGAGAACAATGACTATATCCTTGTTGTCAACGTGACATTTGATTGCAAGTCGCGCACTGAATGCCCATTTGTAAGGAGATTAGTCGGATTCGAGGATGAGGAGTTGCGGTTCCTTGGCTCGATGCTTGAAGCTAATCCAGCCGATACGTTTGCAAAGGCTTAATCGATTCCCTCGCCTACATTCATCGGATTGTCCACGAAGAATCGAACAGGGATAAGTAATTAGTTAACAGATAATGCACCGCTGCATCTTATTGTATTAAACTGCATACACACATGAATAATCAGCTGCAATCAAGTAGATAAAGTGTTAGTAAAATTTATTAAAATATCGTTGTTAAGAGGTCAGGTGAAATAGGGTAGAGTTTCAAAAAAATTCAGAGTTATTCGAACGGAGGTGTACTAAAATTTTCAAAGTAGGCAAACTTCATAACACAAAGGCAATATTTCGATGTGGATATGAATGAGAGTTTGACTGAACTATTTAACGTCCAAGTTAAGTACCCTCGAGAGCAGCTGTAAAATAAAGATACGCTTTCAGCTTGTCTTTGAAGAATATTAACAATCTATTACGCGAACGCGGGGAGAAAACTGCTTCCTGATAATTTCTTCGTCAATAACATTTTTAGAAAGCAAACAAAGAAAAAATGAAAAAGTGGATTATTTATAACTGTATTCTTTTTTCCTGGAGCTTTTAAACACTATCTTTTATTACGTCAATCTACGGACTCATGGAAAACTCCCAGTTTTTAAACAGTTTTTATTTTTCTTCCTGATGGAATGCGAATTTACGCAGTAATGCACTGGTACTTCGTTTCGAGAGTACCAAAATGTTTTTAAAGTGTGTTACATTGTTTTATATTTTATATCGAGCTCTAATGAATATTGACATTGTTTCGTGCAGTGAAAAATGGAATCATTTGCTCTAACAGTCCGATGAGTATCAGCGAGGAAGGAATTATTGTCGTTGTGACGCATGCTAATAGTTATTGCACTAATTATCTTAACAAAGCGGACTTCGCTTCGAAAAATCGATACTTACAATTATTAAAGCGTATACACAACAAAATCCTATTGAAAACCTTATTTTAATTGTAAAATCACGTCAATCAACATGTAAAAAACAAAACCGACACGTATAACTATTTCTTTTAAAAATATAACAGAATTTATTATACGAGTTCAAGCCCTCGCTGATCTAAAAATATATGACACTATAACGAATTTTCCGAATACCCGCACTACATAATATATTAAACCGTAAGCCAATAATTCCTTTCAGTAAGCGAACGGCTTTCCAAAGCAATAGCAGCGGCAGCCGCCGATGTATGCCGAAAATTCTGCAAGATCGGTGCAGCGGTACGTGAGAAATTCCAGCAACGTTCATACCGCATCATCATCATCATCATCAGAGGTGGTGCCCCGCCGCGATTCGATTTTCCGACGGCGGTGACTGCCGCTGCGTTTTACCTTCCGCCGGTTAAATACGCCGGAAAACCGAGCAGCGCGCGAGTGTGCTCGTACGTGTGAAATATCTCCGACATTGTCTGCTTTACAATGCCCTCGACGATCGGCGCGACAAGGGCGGAGCCGGGAGATATCGTCTCGATGCACCTCTGCGATTTCGCTCCGTCGAATTGGCCTCAATTTGGCTCGTGCGTGTTCACATTCCCGCCGATTTTCAAATATCCTCCGGCACCGATTTTTTATCTCGGTCTTGCCCATCCTCGCGGAGTAACCTTTTCGATGGTTTGGAATTTGTACCCGACGATTTTAAATTAGCAGAACTTCAATTTCTCGTTTCATATTCTTGCACCTTCGTTTTATTCGTTTTTATTCTTTAAATTTAAATTAAGCTTACATGAACTTAATTTATGATTTATTATTTTTTCACACGAATGAATTAATTCTTGTGAAATATGATTAAATTATTTGACATTAATTTTTATTTTATTTTTGCACTGAGGAAAAAAAAATGTTGTTGATCCAACTAAATTTCTTCTTACAAAACCATTTATAGTCTACTTAACTAAATATATTTAGTTTAATCAACCAAAGTTTTAGTTAAATTGACAAAATATTTAACTAGATTGATTTTTTAACTAAAAATTTTGTTTATTTAACTAAATATTTAGTCAATTTATAATTTTCTAGGGATTCAACAAAGTTTTTAGTTGAAAATGCAAACATTTTTTTCAGCGCACCTTTGTTTTATTCGTTTTTATTCGTTAATTGGAGTATCCAATTTTTCCAGCTTATTTGCACGTAATATTATTTAAAAATTTAGGTAAACGAAGCGTTTATCGATTTATAAAATTTGTATTCCGCGTTTACGGGTGCTTCGTATATCAGCAAAGCTAGTTATCGCGCTTATTTAATATCCCAGTGTAATTTCATCATTTCGTACTGTCGAGCTTTCATTAAAGCGTTTTCGCACAATGACACGGAAACCCTACAACCAATTTGATCGTAATTACCGTGAAATGTTAACGCTTCATTGAAAATCGAGTTTAGAAAGCTATTTAAAATTTTGTTTCATTCTCACCGTCAGTGATCAAATTTCACCGCATTATATATAATTGCACTGTATTTGCGTTTATCCTCTCCCACGTGCACCCGTATAAAATTATTCCTCTTTAAAACGTGTCAACTTATTTAAAAAAAAAAGAAAAAAAAAACGAAGCTTACGCATACTGCGGATAAAGTATACGAGGCACACTTCCATTTCCTTGTACATTCCAACTAAGATCTCGCCTCCAGGACTCGATTACGCCGAAGTGGCCAGGGGGTGGATTTTTAATGTCCACTCCGCGGATAAAGCCGTTTCGCGGAAGTCGGGCGCATCATTGTTCGAGCCGGTGCGCAGGGGTCCACGCGCGCCGCCGCAGCATCTGTTTACGGGGCAACAATTATTTTCACGGTAACTCGCGCCGCGGCTCCTTCGAATTAGTTTCGCCGCTCGCGCTCGCCTTAATGAGGCAGGGAATCCGCTACCAGCGCGCCGAGCATTTATCTGCGTAAAGCCGGCTGCAGGTCGCCTCGCCGACGCCGTTGCAGCCGCAAACCTTTGCGATCTTCTCTCCCTTTCTTGTCCCTTGCTTTTCTTTCATTCTCTCGGACCCCTTTTTTTTTTTGCTTGCGCCGCCTCTAGGTTCCCATTGTGCCGGGGTAACGAATCTATTATGAACGACTTTTCCTCCTCTTTTTTCGGTGATTTGACGGTAATTAAATTTTTGTTCGAGAGTTTAATTAGAAGATGTTACTGTAGTTAATGAGAGTACGCAGTAGCCTTTTATTTTTGTCTCCCTGCTAAAGATACTGCGCTGTTTAAATTAAGGTTCAATATATGTCCCTGGTAAGAAACAAGAGTGACGTCGAATATAAGTGTATCCAGTACATCATTACAGCCAGAAATTACATTGATAATTCAAATCCATATTTCTTTAGCTGTTTCAGCCAACATTTTTTATCGCTCCTCGCAAATTTACTATCCTATGTAATTGCTTTCGTAAGTAAGGTTATTTGTGAAGATCCTATGAAATACAGGGGTCTAGCTATAGTATATACGCGATACAATAGTATTTTTTTTTTTCAGAAACAATTTTAATGAAATATCTACAAAAGAATATCACGAATGTAATTGTTTTTTTTTTCACTCGCCTCCAAAAAAAAAACTTGATTACATCGATCAACAGTATACGTGGAGCTTTTTTTATACCAGGACTAATTAGAGCTGCGTCCTTGTAAAGAAATTGTTCGAGCCACCGAACGGCGGGCATTGTGCCGAGCCGCTCTCTTGTGATTTTGACAAAATAATAACCGTGAATTCGTTCGATACACAGTTAGGAGTCTGTTGCCTACTGGTCCGAGCGCAAGACGTAACGGAACCGTCCTTACGCACGGCTTTTATTTCATGCCTCATAACCACAATTACGCACCGGGCTGCGAGTCTCGCCAAAGAGCGAGAAAGAGAGAGAGACGAGAGTGGGAAAAAAAGAAGAAAATCACGCAATCGAACCAGCTCGACTGCATCGCGCGCTATTTCCATAAACACACACCCCGGCGTGCGCATGCGCGCTTTAGCGGCCCGCCTAATTGGACGTTAACGAGGGGCCAATCATCGCGGCTTCAAAGCCGCGAGAGCCACGGCACCTGGCCGCGCATACCTATAACTTCTCGCGCCGCAAGAGCCCTCCGCACGGGGTAATTTCATCGGAGATGAGCGAACGAGCGCGAAAACGAAATAACGATCGTTCGAAAGAGAGAGAGAGAAAAAAAGAGGGACGCTCCGGAGAGCTCCTTTTCGCATTCCGCAGGCCGAGGGACCGCCTCGTGAACTTTCGGGAGAGGAGGGAAAGAATATAAGGGGGATGGTTGTCGCCGTCTCTCGTCGCCTGTGACGAACATTTCAATCGGGCGGAGATGTAACTGCGCGAGTAGAGAAGATATCTATACGTGCGCTTTGCGCGCTGCGGGTCTATTGCTGGAAACTAGAACTCACCGTGTGGTCAGGCCATTGTGCGCCCCGAGACCGATCATTATAAAGTTTCGAGCGGAGAGCAAGGGTGTACTAACATGAATGGTGGCGCGCCGAAGTTAAATTTAACTTACAGCCATTAAAAAATAAGAAGAAAAAGTGCAAGGGTGGGGATGAATTTGACTTGATAAAGCCTCGGTCGCCCGACAGAAATCGAACCGCTAAGATCTTCCTTTTGCCGCAATAGAATTAATTTCAAGTCTTGAACTACTGCTTGGGTTCAACTGCTTAAGGTGCATGTACTTACCTTTAACAAATTCTTTTAGAATATTTTTGAGATTTTCAAAAAGGAGATTCGATTTATCTTAGTTATTTTCTTTTTTATTTAATACAGGGGATATAAATCCCAAATCTCTTAATACAATCCAACAGTAAGAAAACAAATTAAGTAAGGTTCTACAGTTTATAGACAAGAAAACAATATTTTCGATGCTTAAACAAAGTTAGAATTGTTACTAGTGACGCAGTAGACTACTGAATTGGTTTTTAAAGACGATTTTGTCTTTACTTTATATTTTACTCATCTGTAAAATTGAAATTGTTAAAAAAAAAGTCACGATTAAAGAAGACAAAATCGAATCTTTTTGAAAATTTCGAACAGGTTCCAAACAAATTTATTACAGGCAAGTGTACTTAATTCTGAACTAATTTATAAATAAGCCATTATCAATCGAATCTAAATTGTTTTACTAATTTCTAACAGTAATAGATATATGTCTTTTCGGAATGTAAATGCTTTTATAATAATTTTATAGAATTTCAAAACATTCAAATGATTAATAGGCTACAATGGCAGCAAACCCTATAACTATATAAATTTTCGTGTGCCCAAGTCGTTTCTTTGATGATCAATAATTCATATAACAATTATATAGTGAATAATTCGTTCTAACAGATTGTTATACTATTTTCATTAATATATCCACATGATCCCGTGTTAAAATAAAATTTTAAATTACTAGATATTTCTCGAAAACTAAACATTCAGTTAATCTCTCTCTTTATCGCTCGAAATTTATTATTCAATAAAATAATTTTGCTGAAATTTTCATGAAAAGATTGAATAAATCGATTTATTCAAGAACAACGTATACCTTAATTTATAATTACATAGCAATTATACCTTCAAGGACGATACGTTCGAGTGCCATTTCCCCAGAATTAATAATCCTGACCTTACCGCGATAAACGCACCGTTACGTCAATCTTCATTTTACACATCACAATTATTTTTCTATTAAGCAAGACAAAAAAGAAAAAAAAAAGAGTCCCGAAACTTAATGATCCCGATACGAATCTAATATCTTACACGTACAAGCACTCGTGATGAAATTGAAACTATATAATCTCGTTGGAATATCAACACCGCCCTCCAGCAACTTTGACTTTTAGATCCGAAAACTCGAGGCGCCTCTAGTCCGTAGGTTATATAGCGGACCGCGCGAGCGAGCGCAAAGGTCTGGAGTGTGTTTGCTTTGTTGGCGTTTACTCCGCGGGGGCTTCGACGATCCAACGGAATCCATTATTTCGTCGGGGCTTCGGAACTTGAGCGGCAAATGCATCGCATTTGCAGGACGTGCGTACACGCGAGTGCAAAGTGTATAAATGGCCGCGAGCTCCGCAGAAATGCGCGGCGCAATTGCCCGGGTGGCCCCCGCCTCTGGGATACATTCGACTGGTCCTTACGGCGAAATTAGTCGAGTGCCGTAAACACGTGTGCGCGCCGCTGCACTCGTTCGGACGCCGGCGATTTGCCTTTCTAAGCTGCGGATTGGACTTGATGAAACGGACTTTTTTCGAGCTTGTCCGCGGGTATTTCGTCTCACTTATTTCAATTTTGTCGGTGATTTTTTTATCTTTAAATTTTCTTTAAAAAAAAAAAAAGACAAATTAATTAATGTTTAATTAGAATAAATATACTTTCGTGTATATACTAATTATAATTTTTCTATACTATATTAAAAACTAAATTAATTACTGCAGTGTATAAGGAATACTTTCCTAATGTATTAAAGTTTTTTCCCTGCAAAAGTTGCGACGATATTTACTTTATGATGAAAAGAAGGGTTTAATTAATTATTATTAGGTGAAGATAAAATGATACGTGCAATAAAGAAGCATTCCTTTATTAAAATTGAAAATAAAATTTTTTAGCGAATTACTGAAGGTAGCGTATATAAAAGGTCGCGTGCAGCAGCATTTCTTTATGCACAAATCTCCCATTCTCGCAATCTTCATTAAGAAAATTTTCACGTGGAAACAAAAGCCTGTTTCTTGCGGCGCGTCAGAGTCGCCCGGAGGGAAAGAAGGCGGTAAACACCGCTTAAAAATTGGCGATCACATGGTCACACGGTGATAAAATTATTTTCCACTTATAACGAGCTCCCATCATCCCATTAATAATGCCCGCTATTCCATTGTCTGTCCTGGCAGTTCCCTCCTTCGCTTAATTATTTTTTTCTCCTTTTTAGAATTTGATTAACCTCGATTCGCCGGCGCGTAACCCGTGAGTACTCCTCGAGTGCGTTACGTTAGCTAACATCCGACCTCTCGAATTCTATCCTACACCTCTTCACTCATTTTTTTTTTTATTTCTTCCACAATTGAGACATTAAGCGATTCCCCGAGTCTTATGAATAAATTAGTCCCCAATCTTATCGGTGTCGTTTAAATTTAAGAAACTTCACTTTCTGTCGCACTTTGACAAACTCGCTTTACGAGTTTTACGTATCAATAAATTAGAAAATACGAAAGTGGTAACGTACTTTCGCTCGAACTCAAAGTGTGATAATACTAGTTTAATATACTTTTCTTCAGCGGAACATCAATTTAATCAGGCAAATTCTCACGATGTCCATCTTTTCGGTATATATTCATATAATCTGTCGTTCGATGGAGATTTAAAAAAAAAAAACTGTATTCGTATTTTAAATGCGTTTAATAATTCTACTACTTCACGCGCCTTACGCACAGCGGAATGCATTGCCAAGTACAACAGTTTAACACATGAAAACAGCTTTCGCGCGTGGTCCCCTTTTTTAATGCGTTATACTCGTCTTTAAATACAATCGCGGAACACTTCATTTCGAGAAGCCTCCTCCTTACCCCCGAAACACGATCCACAGAAACGTCAAGTCACGAGAGCAAGAAAAAAAAAATGAAGCGCTCTCGGGATAGAGCCGTGCGATTTTAAAGCACACGGTCAAGGTGGGAAACAAAAAAAAAAACAACACAAAACATTAAGAGAGAAGCGCACGGCATCGTGCG
>JAWWEN010048345.1:0-11704 GCA_035582955.1 Sycophila texana
CGCGCCGCTGCTCGCAAACGTGCCGCGCTCTGTACTCACGCTCGTTATAGCTCTTGATGCGTATATAACTAATATATCCGTATACGTATTTAATATACGTATATCCGTGTTCGCGCGCAAGTACATGTGTGTGCACTCCCCGCTACGTACATTTGTACGCTCGTTAATGCTCGGCTTGTGTGTGCTCGTCGCTCCGCGCGATCCTCTCCTTTCCTTCTCTCTGTGCACCGTAACTCTCGGGGACCTCGCGAGTATGCGTTCCTCCGCACGGGCTTTCTCTATGATGGGGAGATAGAGCGGTGCATTCGTGCCGTAACTTCCAAAGGAGAGATAGATAAAGAGAGAAACCAGGCGCGGCTGTATATATACACGTATATACGAATGTTCGCACACTCGATCTGGCCGCGGGAGCGAGAAACAGGGGCATTGAGCGCAGTCTCGCATCGGGCCAAATGAATGGAGGCTCCGCGCTCAAATTTACGGCGTTTTCAATGTTATCTTTTAATAAAAACCGAGCACGCTTTTTATCCTCCCCGCCGACCTACCTTCGGCTGTGCGCACACGCACGCACGCACACACACACTTGCTTTTGCGAATTGAGTGAAACGATCTCTTCCGATTCGGTAACTCGAGACCGTCACGTGCGCGCTCTTTTTTTTACGTTAGATTAACGCTTTTTTCCCTCGCGAAAATGTAGGCAACCTTCGCTTGTATCCTTTTCATTTATTGGTTGAAATGTAGAATAGTATTTTAATAGTATTAGAGTAGTATATATGTATTATGTTTTTATTTTCGATAAAAATTGCAAATTACGCGTATATCGGGGCGAATCGGAGTATCCGCGTAATATCGCGAAAATTATACGGACAGCTCTCGGTGTGTGCCTTCTGGAACCTGCTTCCCGCTCGCCGGTCGCTCTCCCCTGCCGCACAGTAGGTCCGGTCGCGATTTATGTTCGCGCGGTGCACGGGCCGAGCCTCTGGCAAGAGAGCCCGTCGCAACGACCGACCGAGCGGGAACGAGAGGAGAAAAAAAAGGGAGATAGATTACTTTGTTTGCGTCTTCTATCTTCGCGCTAATAATACAGCACCTCCCGTGCGTCGACGTTGCCTTTTTTCCTTTTTTCCTTTTCTCTTTTTTTTTTTTTGAGCTCCTTGACCGCTTCTCTCTCTCCCCCGACGGCCTTTTCGCCAGTGACTCGCATCCTCGCGACGAGACCCTTTTCTGGAGCCGAAGGAATGATGAAAACCGACGACTGTACGACGTTGCTTAGAAAAAGATCGAGAAAAAAAGTTTCCGTTTTTTAGATTCATTGAACGAAGTAGTGAAAGTTCTCTATTTTTGTAACTAAAATATAATTAATTTAGTTTTATATCTCCAATTTACTATTTTTTTTTTTCAACAAATTTTTTTTTTTTGTTACATGAAGCGAGTGGAGTCGAATTAGAATTACAGTGTTTAAATGACTCGGAGTGCAACTTTTTGTCGGTGAAAGGATGTTTTGGTGGTGTATATAAGCGCGCCGTCATGCTGCCTTTAACACAAGAGCCGAGCGAATTTTGCCTTAATCTTTTTTTAGATCGCCAGCTACTGTTCGTCAATTAAATAAATGTGGCCACGCGTTGCCGAGCTCGGCGGGTAACGAATTGAACGAGCCGACCGCCTACAAAAGCTTTCGTTCGGAGTTAATAAAGGCACGATAAATTTTAGTTTTTCCAAGACAATCGTAAATGCCTAATCATGGTTCCACCAAATTGCACTTTTATCGAGGTTTTATGAAGACGATAAATTAATGAACCTAAGCTCCGAAACTTTTACGTAATTCGTATAACTTCCAGCGCACTCGTAGATAACAGCTAAAACGATTTTCTTATTTTTTTTCGAGCGCGAATAAAAACAAAACCTTGCGCTTATTTATATCGTGTAAAAATTAAGCAAAGAGAAAAAAAAAACAAGGTAAGTCAATAACGTCATCTCGTAAAAACAGCAATTTCTCAGCTTTTACTCCGAGGTGTTTTTAAACATTCCGTCGACCGTAACCGTAATTTCCGCAGGAGCACAATAACATCGTTAAAACATCGTTGTCCCTCCGCGCGAAATTATCGATTCCCATTGCGCCAAAAGGAGAAGGAAAACACCGGCAGCGGCTTAAATAAAGGACAAACAGCCAGTGTGACGAGCGATCCTCAAAAGAGGCTTTCTAACAAACAAAAAAAGAAAAAGAGAAGAGCAAGGAGTCCTTCTCTGAATTTCGCGCGAGCAAATAAAAAAAAGGCCTTAGCGCTGTAAATAAAGCCGGAGAGTCAGCGGCGATAAAAAGAAGTCGAATTTCAATGCCTGACAGTGACACGGGAATATTTTTTTTCGCCTCCCTCCGCCCGGCTGCAGTTCCTGAGCGCGAAGACGATCGTGTAAACGAGTTTTCGAGTCGAGGGCAGTCGTCGCGTGATGCGCTCAAACCCGTTTCCTCCGGCCGCCCGCACTTTCCCCCCTTCGGCGCGGGAGGGGGGAGGGGCCGAGCTTTTGTCTCGCGCATGCAAATCCCATCCTGTTTACGACGTCGAGGATCTTAGATTCGCCGCTCGTTGACACAGATATCCC
Organism: Sycophila texana; assembly: GCA_035582955.1. Lineage (NCBI taxonomy): Eukaryota > Metazoa > Arthropoda > Insecta > Hymenoptera > Eurytomidae > Sycophila > Sycophila texana. Next base: position 2,602 of record JAWWEN010048345.1, read on the forward strand.
GTTGGCTCGCGACTCGCTCGCTTATGGCCCATCAATGCCAACCCCCCTTTTGCCCGGCGCTTTTCCCTTGCTATCTTTGTCTTTCCAACGGCGCCGCAACTTTTTTTTTCTTTCTCGCTCTTTGGCTCTCTCTCTCTCTCTCGGGTAATGCGTGAGCTTACTATAGGCTGCTTTTCTCTTTCTCTCTCTTCCTGACTTCCACTTTCGATTATTATTCGTGCGCGACAAGCGCCTTTATGTATATGTATATATATTATTTCGAAAGTAACTGTTATCGCACTTTAGCCGTTTATAGCGGAGCCTGATTTTTTATTCACGTAAACACATTAGCGTAAGTTGATTTATGGAAATTGTTTGCGTGCGACGTATTTAGAATCTCAGCCGCTTGCACTCACCAAAATGTAGCTGGATTTTCATTTTAAAAAGCATGAAGAAATCGGATGCGGTAGGTTCCATTCAGAAATTTATGAAGGAAAAAAGGAAGAAACGTTATAAGGACGTTTTAATTAAATTCGTTGTATAGATATAAAAAAATTCTTTTTTTTTTTTTTTTTAAATTGTGTAAAAAAAATTTATCACTCGATACTCGGAGGTTTCGTTAAATTTCATAAATAAAACATTTATTAGCTCAAGGTGTGCATAGCATTTCGTGATATTCCCAATTAAAAGAATTAGCTGAACGATTTGCATACAATACTTATTATGAAAAAAAGAAGCTGAATTATATACAGAAATGACGCAAGAACGTGTTAAGCAAAATTATTTTTTCCCCGCCGTTCACCTAGTTTATCAAACTTATCGTTGATAATGTAACTCGAGATTACTTAAACTGGTCGACCGGTCTATTAAAAGCCACCAAAGAATTGCTGAAATCACGCGAAAAATCGCTAACGAATTGAAAAAAAATAGTTAATAACGCAAAGGAAACGAAACGTAGTCGTATATATTTTAAAATTCGCTTGCTGGAGCTTATCCGCCCGCAGCACTGGAGCGTGTACCCACGTCAGTTCATCGATCGGCTTTTCATTGCATTTATCAGTTCGATTAGCCGGGGACAAACTCGTTTTGACGTTTCTAAACAGGCAACTTTTGTTTTTGCGCCCGAAGTAAATTACCACGAGCTTCAAATGATTTTCTCGTGTATAAAACTCCCCCTCCCTTCACCCGTCGATCGTGCAAGCGGATAAAACGGCTAAATATTGAGATTCACTCATTAGACTTGTTGCTCAGCCGCGTTGGACGTGATTAGATTATTCCTCCCTCCCTTCCCCATCATTGAATGACGAATGAATCGATCGTATGTAGCGATTAGAAAATTACTTTTCATGATGTTACGCCGCTCTCGGAGCGTACCAGCTCGCCTGGACACGCTCGACGCTGTGCTCGTATCAAAAAGAACGTCTGCATTGTATCACTCACCTTCTCATCGAGATTGTTCAAGTCCGGCAACTGAAAACAGAGAACAAGGAAAACAGTTGAGTCGACGTATTTTTATTGTACACGCAGCGGGTATGCGCCGCACTCTTTTAATTAATGGCACCAATTAATTTAGCTGACAATTTCCATAGTATAGCGAGGAGCAACGAGGGATGCGGGAGGAGGAATTAAAGTGTGGTACATAGAGAAAAAGCGACAAATTCTAGTTCGGGAGACTAATGACGCTTAATTGAAGCTTTTGTGTCGCGCGCGCCGGTTGTTTACGCCGGTGGAACCGAGCCGCTCGTAACGTGCAATTAGGTGAAATGTCATTCGCGTAATTGCAATTTACAGCCGGTCGTTTTATCGCTTTTTCTCCACTCCTCGCGCTATTTTCGATCCGAGCTTTCAGCCACCTGCCGGGGATTCCCCGAACCGCCTTATCGTCGCCAGAAACTCTCTCGTTACCGCATAGTACAAATTTCCGGTAAGCTCTAGCGAAGAGATCCGCCTTATCGACCGAGGGAAAGTCGGCAAGGTGGTTTGCTCCTCGTTTCCCGAAGGCGACCGTCGCAAGCTCGCCAGATGTCCTCGGCCGGCGAATTTTTCGTTCGCCGGCAATCGAATGAAATTGGGGCCAATTTGTTCCAATCGATCGCCTCTTTCCTCTCGCGTTTGCGTGAGCACTCCGAGGCATTCGGGACCCCAATTGACCTTCGTTACGTCAGGCTCGCGGGCGCGCCGTCGGATCAGCTGATGTACTCGCGGCACCGGCGAGCTTTTCCCTTTTTAGCCCGATCGCGCCGCGCCGCCGTCGAATTAACGATTTATTTATAATTCCAACTTGGCTGCGGATCCGCCGGACGCGCACTTTCACTTCTCCGGGGCTTAGGCAGTTACGTAAAACCGGCGGGCAGGGAGGGCAGGGATTGTTAACAAAAGACGGACTCGTCGGCGAAGTTCACCGCGACGCAAGGCTTGTGCAATCGTCTCGCGGTGAAGTCGAAAAGTGCCGTTGAATTTCGTTGCGGCAATTGCGCGACGACCAGGCTGCTGACGCAACCGACCAGGGGAATACTTTTTCAACATATGCACTCATCGCCTTGACAATGAGATCGCGCGAACGCAAAAAAAGAAAAAGAAAAAAAAAAAAAAAAAAAAAAAAAAAAAAAAAAAAAAAAGAACGAGGAAAAATGCGGGAGTGAACGACTGCCATTCCTCACGGACTCAACTCGATAAAAAAAGTTCGCTCCACCGGGACCAGACGGTTTCCCGCGAAATTGAGATAGTTCGCGCCCAGAAAGTAAGTACAGCCCGGATTATGAGCGCAGTTCGGGGAAACTTAATGTCATTATGCGCTCGGTCGGGTACCGGCCCGAGCGCGCCGAGGAAAGTAAACGACGCGGCCAAAAGGTGGAAAAGTTTTACTTCGGAAGAAAAAAAAAAAATAAAGGGCGATGTTTCCGCACGGGAAACGTGCATCCTGGCGGTTGTGTAGTTGCTGCGCCGACGGTGCTGGTCTTTTCTGGCGAAATAATAATCCCCCCGGGTAACCCGAGCGAATCGAGATGATAGTCGGATGTCCTTGCGTATAGGATTACGCATCTCGGCGAGCAACGCGCGGAATCGAATTCGCCGTCTGATTTGAGCGCGATGACCGCGCGTACTCGTTCTTTATTTTTTTTTCTCTCGCCGTCGACGGTCGCAGGGCGACGTGACTGCAATGCACCGCGAGCTTTTTGTGCCGCGCCGACGACGATGAATCTGGCTAATTTATCGTCACGTAATTCGGTCAATTAGGCTGCTCGTCGGCCGATTGAGTAAATGTGGTAATTTCGCGCTGGTAGAGAGAAATAAGAAATGATCGATTATGATAATATTTCGCGTTTTAAACGTTGAATAGCCTGGCATTTTTCTTTTTACGTGAGACAGTATGATAGCCTTTATCGCTATTATGCACTTCATTTGAAAATTTCTCACGTTTTCTTTCGTTAAATGAACTGCTTTGGAGATAACGCTTTTTTTATCATTTCAGCAGATTGAAAAGATGATGCAAATACGGGGAGTAAAACATTTTTTGCGTAAAAAAAAAAATGCAAATTTGAAGAGAAAAAGCTTGTGGGTAAAGCTTAAACCCTTACAATCTCCGTAATACTTTAATCTTAACTCGTCGACTTTTCCTCCTTCATTCTTTTTCACGTAAGTAAGCAGATTTTTATACTGTACTAGCAGTTTTAAAATTACAATAATATCACGTCTTAAAAAAAAAAAAAAAAACAATTATCTAAAGAAAAAAAATGGCTTTAAATTGCCTTTTTAAATTAACTTTACAAAAACAATTTTTGATTGCCTGCGCTTTTCTTTGGTAATGCAAACAAAATCCTGTTATACGGATTTAAATAACTGGGAGTAAGCTTTATGTATTTTTCTACCATATTTTTAAAGTTTTCAAATAGAAAGATTATCCTTTTATTCAAACGAAAAATGAAGCGAAAATTCGTAAATTGCAATTTAAGCCTTTTCTTTATCACTATATTCAATGAGTAAAATAAAAAAAAAAATGTTTGTTTATAAAATACGAAAAAAAAGCAGCAACATTTAGAACAAAAGTATTGACGCATCGAATTTCTGTACAAACGTCAGTGAGCAGCGATGCAAGTACAGGACTCAGCAGCTTTGCACTCGAGAAATTTATCCGGTTCGCATGAGCGGCGTCGGTAAATAGGCCCACCTGCCAAAGCGGATATGAAAAATCACACGTTCATTTATTAGCAGCGTCGCGTAAAACTCGGCGGGACTCACTCCTCTCGAACTAATATCGTAAATCGACGAACGAATGCCGCGGCGGGCCTCCCGGCTCTTTCCCCGTTGTTCCGCGAACTTCCTGCCGGAAAGTTGAGAAACGCGCTGACGGGAATTTATCGCCCCCCCCCCCTCCTCCCCCGATCATTACACCGAGCGAGTCGAAAAGGAAAATTTTTTCGAAAAATAAAAGTAAACCCAGAGGAGGAAGTAGCCTCAGATCTCCTCTGCTCGCGCGTTGTAATCGCGCATAAATCAAAGCTCCGAACTGCTCGGGCGCGATGCATATTTATGTGAGAGCCTCGTCCGCGGGAAATTAAATTCTCCACGCATATCAGCTGGAAGCTGACCACCGGACATTTCTGCGACGCGCGACGCTGTGCACTTTCTATGAATGCCTAATTTATACACCCTTCCATCCCTCGGAGGTCCTGGCCACTATCTCTCTGTCCTTCTTACTCTGCGAATACTCCGTACCCCGAGTATTTCCATCGATTAGTTTAGAAACGGAGACGGATCCTCGCGGGAGCCCACGATGCTCAAACTTGAAAGAGGCGAAAGATTTTTCTAACTGTAAAAAGGCAAAAACTTTGGAGTTTTCATTATGCAAACGGGGGAGAGGGTGAAAGAGGGAGTCTAAAGGGCGGCGAATAAAAATTATACTCCTGAATATTAAGTGACTTGAAAAAGTTCATTAAACTAAGTGTACAGCGCTAATGCGCGAGAAAATGTAAAACTATTAATGTCCCGGCCGGATAAAGTTTTATTTGCCGCGGCTGCGATGAATTTGCATTCGGGACTCGGTGTTTCGAAATAAAATGGAAATAAATTTACAACCGATTATTCAAATGACTTGTATAATACTAATAAAAAAAAAAAACAATTGGAGGATAGCATCGTCATGATGAAAAGTGGGTGAACGGGTGCAAATAAAACAATCAAAGTTGACTCACTTGTTTATTGTGATTTTTATTTTTTTTTTACTTTTTTTTTATTAAAAAACAATAACAAAGCATCTCGCACACACCATACATAAAAAGTCGCGCGTTGATCGCACTGCTGCCGTCGAATGCATGACAAATTACGAATGCATCACGACCGTTAGTTTAGCATTGTTTTGTCACGGCGCAGGTCGAAAAAATCACGCGACAATATTTCCATACACCTCTACCCAGCACATATCAGTCAGAGTGGATGGAGCGAATCGAAGTCAGTACATGTGGACGAAAACAACGGAAAACTTAACAATAGACCCTACGGGGACATTCGTAAACTATGACACTGAAATTAGCAGAAGATTCGATAGCAGCCGATTCGATTTTCATGATGAAATCATCACATTCCCTACCAAAAATTTTTTTGCAGTTACCTTATCGATATTTAAAGGAGCCCTGAAAATTACAAAGCTCTAGGCAATTTCCTTGGGGTTTTTTCGAATCGGCAGCCATCGAATCTTCTGCTAATTTCAGTGTCATTCGTAAACTTCCAGACAATTATATAAAAATCGATCATTTTAAAAAACAAAACAACTTTCTCGTATAAACTATTAATGAGGGTACGACGTGACGCGAATCACGCACTTACGTAATGTATACGCTATAGGTAAGTACCGCCGAAAGCGTCACCTCGCGAATATTTTTTCCAGTTTTGGGATCGTTCAGCCCTAGCAGAACACAAAAATGCATGCAGTAACATAAGTGGCAGTGCTAATTTTGAACTCGTTAATCTCGTCATTGTTAAGTAGTTGGATGATCGAATATGCAAAAATAAATCACGATATTACTAATTTTTATTTTTTTAATACATTTTTTTGGTCTAATAGCCTCCCGGCATATAGACAGTAAAAAGTGTAGAGCACAAGAAAATACATTATTTGTTTATCTATATATGCGTATATATACAGATATACAAAGTATACATTTTGTTGTGCTCTATTCCTTGTGCTATTTAAGTATAGATCCCTTAAAAATATCATTGTATCAATGAATTGAAACCCAGTTTTTATCATTACAATAATTTTTATACTGGAACGGCAAAGAAAATTTAAACTAAAAAATACATAACTTGTACGCGTAACAGTACACGGTTAATTAAGCCTGCACGTTTCCAAAATAGAAAAAAATTTCCGATAGGCGGCGCGGGAATTTCGCGCCAGAGATACTTACCTAGCGTATTACACGCATCTCATTTTACATTCAACGCTACCACAATCTCGAAATCCGCATTAACAAAAATTTAATCGGGAAGAGAACGAAATCGATATTCGCTTACATAATTGCATGAGAACGATCACAGAGAACGCGGGTAAACGTTTCAATTAATTCACGTAATAACGTCGTTATCCACAAACGTCCCCATAAAGTCACCGTTAAATTTTCCGCAGCGTCTCTGTCAATTCTACAGCCGTGAACGCGGCTTCGGCCCCACCGGTAAATGCACGGAGCGAGTGGACGCGGTGCACAGATGCGTGCCGAGAAGCGCTTATCGCCGATCGAGCGAAAAGCCCCGACAGCGTCTCACCACCGCGGGGAGGAAGTTCGATAATCAATCAGTCTATCGTCGCGGAGGCGCGCCCCCGTTTACGTTCGTTAACCCCCTCCGCGCGCGCGGCGCGACAAAGGCGTTGTCGCGACCTCGTCTTGAAATAGTTTCACATATCGCTGCGGTGGCATCGAACGTTACTGACCTCAAACGCCGGCGCCGCCCCCGCTCTTTCCTTCTCGCGGCCTCGCTCGTCTTTTTCGGGCGAACGGACGCTCGGCGCGCGGTTCGCGACTTTGGGAGAGAAAAAAATAGAGAGCGCGGGGAGGTGTGTTCGCCGGAGTGACCTTGGCTCTCGATGAGTGCATTCAGCGGCGGGGGCGCATTAGCCACCAATGAGTAGCCAGGGGAGGACGACGGTGACGCAGAGGGCGGCGAGGCAGCTGGCGCACATGGCCAGGGGGCTGGCCGCGACCTCCGTCGGCTCGGCCTCGAAGGCGAACACCTCCTCCTCGTCGCGCTCGAACTCCCGCACCTCCACGTCGCAGCGGAAGCAGACCCTCGAGCGGTGGCTGCTGTCCCGGCGGAGGAGTAAAGCCGAGCCCTTTCGCTCCAGTTTCCAGCCGGGCTCCTGCAACAGCATCTGCGACATCGCCGAGCTGGTTAACTTCCGGGGACAGCTGTAGAGGAGTAGTTTGCCGGTCCTCCAGCGATGCTTTCCTGTTGCTCCGTGGAAAATTTAGAGGTCGGCACTGGCTACCTGCGAACGTAACGAGATTCTGGATAAATTTAATTTCGTTGGGGGGGAAGGGGGATTGTGATATTGGCTTTGTTCTACGGTTTTTGCTCTTTTAGCAATGCCTTTGTCGCGTGCTGTCGTATGGTTTCCGCGAAATTATTTTTCGACAGCTTTTTGTTAATAATTAAAGCAGCGTAATAGTTTCGGTCAATCTCGATTCTAAAGCCATGCAATCCGAATTTTCCTAGAAATTCAATGTCAATCGAGATTAAATTAATAACGGATTTGACAGAAGCAGTCCAATCAAACGAATGTACAGATCCCCCCATTTTTTTTACCGTTAATACCAAACGATGATAGCAGAGATGAATGATTAGTTTTCATTATCCAAGGGGAATCGGCGTCGGTCGGAATTAAAGCAGAAGCCATTCCGTATAAAATATCGACACAATGCTTTTCCCCCCCGAAAATCTCCGGGAAGCGAACGTAGAACCCGTGCGAAAAATGAAGATTAAACACCCCGAGCACAATCGGTCGAGTCCATGCAGAATAACGAGCAGTCTGCCGCCGCATTACACACTTAGCCAGCGTCGATGAAAAAATCCCAGTGGCAACTCATAAGAAAAATTAAAAAAAAAGAAGGGTCCCCTCGCGTTATTAAAATGTCTACGTTCCAGAGGTCTAAATCCGCGGGGCACCTACTAGAATGCACTTTCCGCGAGCAGACGCGAAGTCGAGGGGCATAAGGCAGCGACGCCGAACAAAAAGTGTAACGAGGAGAATACGAGAACGAGGAAGCGGAGCGAGATAACGCGGAGGGAAAAAACAACGGATGCGGACGCGTGCCTGACGAAAGTTTCTCGCCGACGGCCAGACGTCGACTCGGCTGATTGTTCGCCGACGCATTAACGGCATCAGCGGCTCCGCCGCCGAATTCGCCCAGAGCCTCGGGGATGAGAATCGCACCCGCTGAAGTTTGCTCGCCGCCCGCGGAGGAACGGCTTTCTGCCTCGCTACTCCGATTTACGCGGATGGCGATTTATGCAGCCGGGCACTCCCGGTTTAACGAACGCGAGCATTCGCCTCTACTTTTAAGCTAATTGCATTTTGTAAAACGCGCACCTTTTGCATATCGTTGACTTTGTAATGGAGCGGCGTCGGGGCACGCTCAAAGTATGAAGTTCAAAGTAAACGATCCAACTCGGCGAGCGATTAAATTTCCCGGCTAAATTTCGCGGGGCGCCACCGCGAGAGGCGATGTTGCGTCGACTTACGCTGATAGAATGAGGATTAATAGAGCAAACTTGCCTCGATTCATTCCCATTTACAGGCGGCAAGTTAATCCTCGGGCGCACCTGCACGCGCTCCGCAGCTCGAATTCGATTATTTGCGAGGAGCAGCCGCAGCCTGCTCGGACGCAAAGAGAAAAAAAAAACATTTGCTCTTCGGCGTCGATTGTACGTTGGACGAGAGGAAAAAAAACTAGGAATAGCTCCGAGCAAACAAGCGCGTCCGCGTACACTGGTAGGAATAGAATTTAATTGCGGCAAAATAGAGATCGTGGAGCGACCAGCAGCGCGGGAATGTAAATTTATATAACTCAGTGTGAGAAATTCGCGTTTATACGCGTGTTTTGCGTGTGAGAACCAAGCGATTATAGCGCTG